>CAUYLG010063001.1:0-55836 GCA_963573385.1 Cacajao melanocephalus | reverse complement strand
AATCTTAGGAAGTGTAAGGATTTCACAGTGTTTTTTTTCTGGAGTATAGTGGCACCATCTCGGCTAACTGCAACCTCCATCTCCCGGGTTCAAGCGATTCTCCTGTCTCAGCCTCCCAAGTAGCTGGGACTACAGGCACCTGCCACCAGGCCTGGCTAATTTTTGTACTGTTAGTGGAGATGGGGTTTCACCATGTTGGCCAGGTTGGTCTCGAACCCTGATCTCAGGTGATCTGCTCACGTTGGCCTCCCAAAGTGCTGAGATTACAGGCATGAGCCACTGTGCCCGGCCAGTTCCACTTTATAAAAGAAAATTTTTTTCTACCTTTTGTTAAGATTGCACAGTAATTTGGCTATCATTGTCTAGGGTTGCATAAGAATCTTTAAGGAAATCCGATAGTAGGTGAGACCTGCATTTGATTAAGAAAAAATATGATCCATTCATATGACCAGCTATTACATTTCACAGCACCGGTTGTCTTTCTTAGAAGCTGATCAACTGATTTTTTTATCTTCATTTGTGAAATGCTCATATACACACCAGTAGATCTATTTGCAAAATTATAATGAGTGCATTTTTTAAGAGGAAAATGCCAGAGAGACGTTAGCACCCAAGCTTGTCTCACCCAGCCTTCTGTTCTGGGCTGTGAGGCTGTTTGACCACTAGTGGATCGCCATTCATGAAAGTAGCTTTGCCCTTCCCTTATTCCTTTCTTGACTATCAGCTTCCTCGAGGGCTAGGCATGGACCACAACACTTCTAATCATTGTGGTAAGATCTGGCTGGCAAGTTTACTGTAAATCAGTTGAAACTTATTTTAAAATCGACTTTATACCTTGCCTGAATTGTAGAAGTTACTTTGTTTTGTAATTACAAGATTTTTAGTCTGAACAATAATACAAAATTTGAAGGTGTCTGTTTTAAAACCTGCTCTGTCATGAGGTCAGGAGATCAAGATCATACTGGCCGACATACTGGTGAAACCCCATCTCTACTAAAAAATACAAAAAAATTAGCCGGACATGGTGGTGCGTACCTGTAGTCATGGCTACTCAGGAGGCTGAAGCAGGGGACTCGTTTGAACCCGGGAGGTGGAGGTTGCAGTGAGCCAAGATCACGCCACTGCACTCCAGCCTGGTGACAGAGCAAGACTCTGTCTCAAAAACGCTGCTCTGTTGTGGTAGTTTCTTAAATTTGAAAATTTATTCTTAAAATAATGTATTTTTACAAGTTTGTTAAGTAAAATCAGAATAGTCTAAATAGCATTCAAAGTATTTTAAAATATGCATACTTAGTAATTATAGTATTTTTTCTTTTGATAGCAATTCAGAGTCCATAAACCCTCAAAGCTATGCTGGTTTTAGTTAAATGCTTTATTAATTGCTTTGCCTGACTTCTTTAACCCTTTTCTTTACCTACTGGATTCCTTTCAGTGCCAAGCTCCATATAATCTAAAATGCTAGATTATGCTGTTTGCAGTGCCTTCCTGTAGACAGCCTTATTGCCATCAGAACATGCCTGTTAAGGTGTGCTGAATTGTTTTTTTTTCTCCCCAACATTTTATTTGAAAAGTGTTAATTTGGCCAGGCACCGTGACTCACACCTGTAATCCTAGCACTTTGGGAGGCTGAGGCTGGTGGATCACCTGAGATCAGGAGTTTGAGACCAGCCTGACCAACATAGTGAAACCCCATCTTGCTAAAATACAAAAACTAACTGGGCGTGGTGGCGGGTGCCTGTAAGTCCAGCTACTCTGGAGACTGAGGCAGGAGAATTGCTTGAACCCAGGAGGTGGAAGTTGCAGTGAGCCGAGATCATGCTGCTGCACTCTAGCCTGGGTGACAGAGCAAGACTCTGTCTCAAAAAAAAAAAAAAAAAAGGAAAAGAAAAGAAAAATGATAATTTTTATAGCAAATACACATATAACCTTCACCTAGTTTTACCAATTGTTAACATTCTGCCACACTTACTTTCTTTTTTCTACTCCTTTTTTTTCCCTTCTTTCTACTCTATCACCCTCCTTGTATCTCTCTCAGTGGGTTTTTTGGTACTATTTAAGTAAGTTGCAGCAACTCACCATTACCTATACATATTTCAGAGGTATCTTCCAAGGATAAGAATATTCTCCTACATCAGTCACTGTAACACCATTATCACACTTAAGAAAGTTAACATTAATATCCCTTTCATATATTATAATTTGTTTTCAGATTGCTCCAAAATCATGTAATTCATTCCCCTCCTCCCACCCCCTACTGGATCAGGGATCTATGATGGTTCATACGTTGCTTTTGGTTTTTATGTCTCTTTGAATCTAGAACAGTTCCTCTACCTCTTTTGTTTTTTATGGCATTGACTTTTTTGAAGAGTTCAGTCATCATACAGAATTTCCCAGATACAAAATTGACTTTTTATTACTTATTTTTAAATAGTCCTATAAACCAGACTAAGTTTTCTGAACAAGGTGACGACATACGTGTATGTTTATATGTTTGTCTCCTAGAGTATGGTCTACGGCTTGGGAGTCAGATCTTCATAAAGGAAATGACCAGAACGGGTCTGGCAACTAAAGATGGCAACCTTCACGAAGGAGACATAATTCTCAAGGTGGGTAAATGAGGGCAGAGAACAATAGTGCGCATACTGGCGTTCATAGCCTGCATTTCCACATTCAGGCACCAACAAACACGGTGAGACTTAGCTGCGATGAAAGTCAGTGATAAGACAGAGGTGGCAAGAACAGCATAATGAGATTATTTTTTCAGAAAAAACAGACATGGAGGGTTGTAACAGTTGAATGTCAGTTTAGAAAACAGAAACAAAAAACTCCATGAATATTTTTTTCTTTCCTCTTTATTTAAAGTTTAGGTCCTTATTCCCTAAACTAAGGAAAGAGGAGAAGACAAGTTGGTTGTATATGAATGCTGAATAATTAATAGGTCTTGTAAACCTCTCCAGTCAGGAAACACGTTCCAGTAGTAAACCAAACCATCGTCTTGAGCTTGGAACTTAAATAAATTAGCAGAGTAACTTACACCTGTGTTTGGGATCCAGGCATGCAGGATTATATTTAATTTAAAGGACAATTCATTTTTATTGAGTCATCCTAAAACCAATATCTGAATATCTGAGCAAAGCCTTTACATTTTTAGAAGGGGAAAATATAAATTTTCTACTGTGAATAATTTTATTGCATTTAACATTACCATTCTTCATACACACAGATCAATGGGACTGTGACTGAGAACATGTCTTTAACGGATGCTCGAAAATTGATAGAAAAGTCAAGAGGAAAACTACAGCTAGTGGTGTTGAGAGATAGCCAGCAGACCCTCATCAACATTCCACCATTAAACGACAGTGACTCAGAAATAGAAGGTAAAGGAAGAGGCTGTAAGCTTAGCTGGAAGTAAGGAAGGCCGTTGCGTCTTCGTTCTTCTATTTAGTGTAGCTATCCAGCTGGAAGTTAAATTTCCAAGGAAAGTACCCCTTTAAACCTTAACCCCCAAAGGTCACTGTTTGTTGTTATTTGCTTATTAATGTGCCTACTGAAATTAGGTTTTCAACATAAAATTCTGGTGCACTTGTGAACTCTCAGAGAACTATTGATTAGGCCACTGAAAGCAAAACTGGTCAGCAAAAACAAATGTGTGTTTGAGTGGTTCAAAGAACTAATCATATAATTTATATATTTGCTAATTGCTCTTTATTTATTTGTTTATTTATTTTTTGAGATGGAGTCTCGCTCTGTTCCCTAGGCTGGAGTGCAGTGGCACGATCTTGGCTCACTGCAACCTCTGCCTCCCTTGGTTCAAGTGATTCTTTTGTCTCAGCCTCCTGAGTAGCTGGGATTACAGGCATGTGCCACCACACTCATCTAATTTTTGTATTTTTAGTAGAGATGGGATTTCACCATGTTGGCCAAGCTGGTCTTGAACTCCTGACCGTGTAATCTGCCTGCCTTGTCCTTCCCAAAGTGCTGGGATTACAGGTGTGAGTCACCGGGCAGGGCCTTAATTGCTCATTCTTAAAAGTGTCTATTAATATTTCTGACAGAGAAGACAATTTGGAGGATAGCTAAAACAAGTAGATGCTAAAAAAGAACCAAAATGGCTAACATTGTGGCATTCATTAGTTAGCAGTCTGCATCACCTCTTCCCTTGTAAAGAGCTATATTCATTATTTGAATATGAATTATACATAGGATAACATTTTAACCTTGAAAAAATTGCCAATAAAAATAGTTAATCACAATATATCCTACTGAACCATCTACTGTTGCTTTTATGCAGAAAAGTTTAGAAAATATTAAGTTAACCAAGTTGTAAAACAGGCTTTTGTTGATTTATTTTTTAAGGAATTTCTTTATAAAACCTTAAAACTTAATTCAGTTTCCAGTGTATGAAAAGTTGTTGATCACTGTTATGGTGCAGTGCAGGAAAACAAAAAGAGCATGAGGAATAATGCCAGCATATGAGGGGGTTTGCCGTTTATTTCTTGCTGCTCAATATGTGGTCCTCCCCCCAACCGCTGAACCCAACTGCATCTGCATAATCGGGGAACTGGATGCTACTGCCGAATCTCAGTCTTCCCCCAGCTGCCCCACAATAACTGTGTCCTGACAAGATCCGGGGGTGATTTGTATGCACCTTAAAGTTTGAGAAGCACTGGGCTGCTTGGGAAGAATCAGTGTATGCATCTGTGATCTAATAATAGAATTTTGACTCTTCCATAACAGCTTTGACAGAAAATGAGACAAAAGAGAAGTACACCATTCTAAATTTGCCTTCCCCTTTATTAATTAATACCTTTCCCTTAAAACGAGCAAATTTTTCACTGGGGGAAGACTATTAGAGTAACAGCACATTTCCTACCTACCTCACTTCCATTTCCCATGTTTCCTACCCAGAGAATACTACAATTTCTCTGGGTAGGAGAATATTTTAAATATTTTATTTAAAAGTCTTTTCTTATTTTTGAAACCAGATATCTCAGAAATAGAGTCAAACCGATCATTTTCTCCAGAGGAGAGACGCCAGCAGTATTCTGATTATGATTATCATTCCTCAAGTGAGAAGCTGAAGGAAAGGCCAAGGTAAGGTGACATGTATTTTCCCTTGTACATGTCATTGTGAATGTACACACGTATGGATTTATTAAACTGTTATCTCATGAGACATTAACCTGTGACACATGCTTAAGTTCCAGAGAGGACACGCCGAGCAGATTGTCCAGGATGGGTGCAACACCCACTCCCTTTAAGTCCACAGGGGATATTGCAGCTGCAGTCGTCACAGAGACCAAGAAGGAATCCACATACCAAGAGGACCCCCAAGGTCAGCCTTTAAGACCACTTGGTTTCAACAGTTGTGTTCAGAAGTGTGTGCTTGCACAGCCGTAACAAAGAGTGAAATCATGTCCTTTGCAGCCACATGGATGCAGCTGGAGGCCGTTATCCTCAGCAAATTGACACGAGAATAGAAAACCACATAGCACATGTTCTCACTTTTAAATGGGAGCTAAACACTGGGAACATATGGACATAAAGATGGCAATAACAGAAACTGGGGACTACTAGAGGGGGGAGACAACTAGAGGGGGAGATGGAAAGGGTTGAAAAACTGTTAGGTACCATGCTCACACCTGGGTGACAGCATCACTTGTACCCCAAACCTCAGCATCGTGCAGTATACCTCTGTAACAAACCTGCATGTGTATCCCCTGAATCTAAAATAAAAGTTGAAATTATAAATATGCATGTAAATACATATATAGTATGCATATATGTGTGTATATGTATGTATATATGTATACACGTATGTATGTATGTTTATATGCATGCATATATATGTATATGTGTGTTTGTATACACATATGTGTATATGTGTACATAGGTACATATAAATAAGTGTGTAATTAATTCCAGAGGGTGGCTGAAAGGGAAGAGAGAAATGAAAAAATTATATGTGGAAGAGACCTTCCTTTCTCTCTTTTGACATTGAAAAAATATAAAATAATAGCCTTGTCTAAACGCCGTTAGAAGTGGTCACATTTTGTCATATTTGATAAGCTGAGGTCATTCTCTTCTCGCATTTTCAATCCTGATCTCTTCACCCAAGCCTTCCCCACCCTACAATTATCATCATAACTTTGTATTCATAAATATTTAAGGGGAAACAGTATCATTATTATGTTTTTTAAGTTATTAAAAATTCTATGTTCTTGTACACGTGATTGTACACCTTGCATTGTAGAGGTTCATTTTTTTATCTCTTGTGTTTTGAGAAACTGTTGGTACCTGCTAATGCTTCAGAGTTAAACTACACCTTAGAGACTTCTTTATGTTTGTGATGACATCTATCTGGCATAGACTTACAATTTTGGGGATTTTGTGATTTTTATATTTAGAAACACACTTCTGCTAGTCCAGATTGGTAACAATAGATGTTTCTTAATCCACAGCTCCTCAACCAAAAGCAGCCCTGAGAACTTTTCTTCGTCCTAGTCCTGAAGATGAAGCAATATATGGGTATGTATTTCAGTCTTTCTTTGCTTTCCCTTCTTCCTTATAGCTCTGTCTCCTTAACTGAAATCTAGAAGAGGGGTGGGTTTTGCTTAGATGGTGATTTGGCACACTATCAGTCACCTTTAACCAACCCCTATTGCTAGTGCTGATGAGAAAGAGGAATCATTTGTAGGAACAGCAGACTGTGGAAGTGGGTGAACTTTGTGATGTTAATGTCTGTTTATCTGCCTATCTAGCTGCCTTTCCAGAGTGTTACTCTGAATATTTTGTTTGCCAGATAAATTCACTCCCAAATAGGTGAAGTATTGCTAAAGTACGGTGCCCAGTGGCGATTGCACAGATGTGATGGTCCCAGGATCAGTCTGTGTGGGGGAGGGAGGAGGAGTGACACTGTGCTCTACACTTGATATTCAGAACTCCTCGTTCAGCAGGGTTTAAGGACAGCAGGGTTATGGATTAGGATCCTGCTTCTCTGTTCCCAGACTGTGTCTTTATTTGACAAGAATGCAGTGCAAGCAGACCTTCTTTTGAAAGAATTTTAGCCCTAACTCTGTCCTTTATTTGCTTTCTCATCTTGAATGAGTTGCTATAAAGATTCTATAATTCTGTGTCTTCGCCATTAGCAGGGAGCTACTGATACTCATCTCATGGTCCCAAGAGAGATAAAATTGTAGGATATATAAGATATATGAGAAAAACAAGAGGGCTCTGCAAACTATAAATCACTCTGTAGCTAGAAGAAATTAAAATTTTCATTTGCTAATGTTGTTCTCCTTTTTAAAATATACCTCCCGTGTTTCCTTTCTGAAATGGAACCTATTGCAGCCCTAATACCAAAATGGTAAGGTTCAAGAAGGGAGACAGCGTGGGCCTCCGGTTGGCTGGTGGCAATGACGTTGGGATATTTGTTGCTGGAATTCAAGAGGGGACCTCGGCGGAGCAGGAGGGCCTTCAAGAAGGAGACCAGATTCTGAAGGTAAGAACAGCCCAGCTCCGTTTCTAGAAGTTACTTGTAAGGAATGTGCTTTTCTGGGTGTTCTTTCCTTAAGGGAAGAGAAAGTGGTTCAGCTGGTGAAATAGAGCAGCTGCCAGTTAGTTGATGCACAGCATTGAAGTCTCTGTATTCCTCAAATGGGTCCTGTCTTCTCAGTCCTGGAACCCAGAACTCATCCATGTATCTGTGAAAATTGATAGCGTTTAAACCCTTGCCAAGATTTTATTAGTTTAATTAACGTGAAAACATTGAGACTCTAAGTAAGCACTTACAGGAAAGAGCTTTCAAAAAGATCTTTCTAACTTTTGCTTTTTCACTGTGTTCCCCCTGCCTGCTGTCTCTCTTAAGGCAGTGTCCTGTAATTGAACAAAGGTGGATGCTGGCATCAGACTGGGTGATTTGAATTTCATCCCAGGCTCTCATTAGTTCTGTGACCCTAGTTCACCCAGAGAGTTGAGTTTCTATATCTGTTTAATGGGGATGAGAATACCTGCCTCACAGGTACCCTGGGAAGATTAGACCAGGTAACGTTTACAAGGCACCTAGCAGAGTTCCCTGGCACAGAATATCTGAAGGTCATTGTCCATTCTTTTTTCTTATTGGAAGGTAACAAATAGCTGCTACTCAGTGTTATTTACATCTAAAATTGTCCAGGAAAGGGAATTCCTGGTTAATCAAATATTGATACTTTTAAAGTTACTATGTGTTTGTATAATCTGTTAAAGAATTAAAAAATAACTTGACATTTATATGTGTGTGTGTATATGTGTGTGTGTGTGTGTGTGTGTGTATGTGTATATATGGCATTCTTTGACTTCAGAATAAATTTCAAGAACATCAAGTATTTCCTTACAATAAAAATATAGAGTACTAGGGAACTGTCTTTTTGACAGTCTCACTATGTCACCCAGGCTGGAGTGCAGTGGTGCTATCTCAGATCACCGCAACCTCTGCCTCCTGGGTTCAAGCAGTTCTTGGTCCTCAGCCTCCCCAGTAGTTGGGATTACAGGTGCACTCGTAATTTTTGTCTTTTTTTGTAGAGACAGGGTTTAGCCATGTTGCTCAGGCTGGTCTCAAACTCCTGAGCTTAAGAAATTCGCCCACCCGGGCCTCCCAAAGTGCTGGGATTACAGGTGAGCTGGGAACTGTCTTCATTGGAATTTCTGCTTCTGCAAAATTGCAGTTCTTATATATGTATGAGGTGCTTTTTTTTTTCTTGTTAATGTTAGTGAAAAGTGCATATGTAGTAATCTGAGGGGTCTGATAGGGGCTTCCAGGCTCCAAGGAGATGGGAGAAAAAAGTTCTAGAATTCTCAAGGAAGCAGGCAGCAAAGTAAAAAAACAGGCTGTCCCCTTCTTTCTTGGCCCCATTGCAGTAGTTTGGATTTCATTTCTGGAGCAGATGAAGGGCATACCTTGATCATGAGGTTTGCAAAAGCTTTCCAGTAAAATTCTAGGGCCTCCTTGGCCCTGATAGGATCCTAGAAGACTAAATGTACCTGTGCAACCTCACGGTGCCACATGATCCTAGGAAATACCACTCACCAAATGTTACCAGTGAAAACCCCATCTGAGTGCCGGCTCATACCAGTTTACTCTTGGCATATATGCTAATGAAGAAAAAAGGCATTTTTCCCAACTAGTGTGAGGCCATAGGATGACAGCTAGAAACTTGGAGCTTTTGTGCATTAAGGTTCAATGATAAAATATTTATGTACTTTGAGGGGGCGGGAGATTTTCTAAATTTCCGGGAAGAAAAGTAGTGAATTCACCTAGAGGCTTGGCAGTCAGACCTCTCTGTAAGTTATTGTTAGAAGGGGAGAGTCACTTCAGATGGATTAAAAAGTCATGGTATCAGCATATACACTTAAGGTGTTTTGGTTCCTGTTATCACCCTGGCAACAAGGAAGGAACTCTGGGAACTGGTTTCTTTTGCAGTCATCCCATATGGAGGTCAGGCAATAGGTGGTCCTCATTTCTTGGGTGTGAATAAATTTTCTGTTGACTACAAAAGAAGCTTTCAGTTGTAGAAAGGGGTGAAAAAGATTGAGTTTGCCTACCAGGGCGGAGAGCTGCTGCACGATACTAAGCTGTGGCGGATACAGGATCCTCTTCAGGCTCACAGCAGACACAGCTAGACCCTGTAGACTACTAAACAGCTAATCAAAGAGGATATTTATTGGAAAGGACTGTTAAATGTAACCTTCAAGTAGAAAACTGCTGCCCTAGCCTTTTTTCACTTTAATTTGTTTCAATGCTCCTTTTCATGGCCAAATTGAATATATAAAGTGAGCCTTATACACATGCTAATCACTTTCTCATGTTGTGGAGTTTTTAAGTGTGGCTCTTTGTTTTGCAAAGGTGGCAGACTGAAGTGTGGAATGAAGGCAAAAGCAGGATATGTATGTTCCTTATCAGTAATGTGCTTTTGCTTATTCCTGCTTGGCTTGACTACCTATTTGCTGATGTTTATCTGACAGAGCTGTCATTTCTCTTTCAGAAACTTTTATGGGATGGAATAGAGAAAAGACTTCTAAGTTTGGTTATTAACCATGTAGATTTTAAAAATGTAGCTACCATGTGTGCTTTGATTTTGACCGTTACAGTTTTTGGCTGTCGAAGACTGTGATGGAGAGTGTGAGCTCTGTCCAGAGAGGTGGACTGAAGGACTTCCAAGGTCCCCCCCACCCTTGTGGCCCTGTCTTATTGGAATAAATAAATAGAAGCATATACAGTACATATAAAAATAGACATATGGCCATATATAGATACAGATGTAGATAAACAACACAAGAAAGGATACCAAAATGGGATGATCCCTAATTGGGGGACAGAGAGGTACAAATGACGGTACCTTAAATATGTTTCAAAGGAAAAGTTAACTCAGTTGCTTTAGCAAATCACTTTATTTTAAAAGCACCAAATTAGTTTTGGTCTAATGCCACTTTCACTTAATCATAAATTTTGGCCTTAATTAAGGCCTAAAAGGATAAGTTTCTTCTTTAATAAAGCGTTACTCTTGTGATTAAAAGGATTCTGTAATTGCCAATGACTGAAGAAAATATTTCATAGGAATTTTATATCTTCTTTTCATTTCTACAAAATATTATTAACATATCAGGTACTTTAACATGATTTTTGCATTTTGCTTATTTATAATTCTGTTTTAAAATAGGTTTAAAGATATAGAACTATGATTTCAAAATGTCTTGCTCTTTGTGCTACATTTCAATTTAATTTTATAAATGCCTTTCAATTCTATAAACACATGTTAAACACTTTTAGGTGATAGAAGCTGTAGGAGAAAGGTAGAATTGGTCAGAATCTTTATTTGCACAATTTTATTTGAACCAGTTTAAAATTTGCGTGAATGCTGGGCCAGCATGGTCATTTGCCACAGACTCTGCCCCTCCCTCTTGCATTATAGTTATTGGTTTCATACTTGTGTATTACTTTCTCAGCCACCTCTGTGAGAGACTTGCAGAAGGGAGAGAGATAGAAACAACCACAAGCAATTCTAAATTGATCTGGTGACAGATCTTTGCTTCAATGGCTTATCTCTAAGGTGCGGTTGGCAGTGTGGGGAGGCAGGAATGTTTAGTGATGCCCGCATACTCAGGCCCGGTGCTGGGCGGGAGGGCTTGAATAGTGACATTAAGGACTCATTTACATCTCGGTTTTGCTCTGGGCAGGCCCTGATGAAAACAAACAAAAGGCTCAGTGGTACCTTACTATAAACTTCTCTGTTTTTTCTTTTTTCTTTTTTTTCTGTTTTTCCTTCCTAATAGGTGAACACACAGGATTTCAGAGGACTAGTGCGGGAGGATGCCGTTCTCTACCTGTTAGAAATCCCTAAAGGTGAAATGGTGACCATTTTAGCTCAGAGCCGAGCCGATGGTGAGCACATTTGGTCATTTAGTTTAGCTGGGGTGGGGAGTGGGAAGGATGAGAGAGGTGTCTTGGTACCAGAATAGGCAAATCTGGGTATTTAAAAATTGAGATGGATCTCAATACCTAATCCTTGGGTCCTAGGTGTGTGAAGAAAATGTGGGTGCCATTTAACTTTCCATAAAAATGATTTCTATGCATGCACTGAAATAATTTTACTAGGTGTGTCAATTCGGAATAAAACTGCCTTCCTGAACAGTGATGCAGCCTTACGTTCTGCCTGGAGTTTAACATACGCCAGGTACAAAGGCCGTGGCTGCTGGCTGGCGCCTATGTCACCCCTGGCCAGTCTGACAAATTGTTTCACCTTTCCAGGCCTTTCTCATCTGTGAAGTGGGGGTTGACAGTATCTTCCTTGTCTCCTTCAGAGCTTGATTGGCAACTGTGTTAATCAACGATCTCCAGAGAAACAGAACCAATAGGAGATATTGGAATCAGTAGGAGAGAAAGAGATTTATTATGGAGTTGGCGCACATAATTATGGAGACTGGCAAGTGCCAAGATCTGCAGGGAAAACGGGCAAGGTGGAGACTCAGTAGAGCCAGTAATTTAGTTCTAGTCTCAGTCTGAAGGCCTGAGAACCAGGAGAGCCAATGGTGTGTAGTTCCATTACAAAGGCAGGGATAAGAGCTCATGTCACCTTTTGAAGGCCATCAGGCAGGAAGAGTAATTCCCTCTTAACTGAGAATGGGTCTGATTGTTATTCTCTTCAGGCCCTCAGCTGATTGGATGAAGCCCACCTGCATTGCGGAGAGCGCTCTTCTTTGCTCAGTCTACCCATTTACATGTTACTCTCATTGAAAAACACTCTCAGAGAAAGACTTAGAATAATGTCTGACCAAATATCTGGTCATTTCATGGCCCGATCAAGTTGAAATTAACCATTGCAGCAAGCCATGAAGTTAGTTATTCATCCTTGTTGCTGTTGGAGCTGTGACTCCCATAGGGCTTGTGTACTGAATGGAAAGAAGCTAAAAGGGAGAACAGAGATAGGAGAGGCTATGTTGAGTGTCTAATACTTTTACTGAGCTGAATGCAGCAAACGATGCTTTTGTCTTTCAGTGTATAGAGACATCCTGGCGTGTGGCAGAGGGGATTCGTTTTTTATAAGAAGTCACTTTGAATGTGAGAAGGAAACTCCACAGAGCCTGGCCTTCACCAGGGGTGAGGTCTTCCGAGTGGTAGACACGCTGTATGATGGCAAGCTGGGCCACTGGCTGGCTGTGAGGATTGGGAACGAGTTGGAGAAAGGCTTAATCCCTAACAAGAGCAGGTAAGAGATTGTATTTTCACACATCCCTTTTAATACTTCCCCCTGCAGAAAACTACAGAAACCCCCCACACACACTCAAAAGGAAACCCCACATGAGTTCATTACTTGCCGTCATCTATTTCTTGTTTATGGGAGCGGCCTGAACTGTAAATAGCCACCAGCCAGTTGGTTGTGAGTAAATTTAGCATCATGTGGTTGGTTGTTACATGTGGCTGTTTCAACAGCTTCCTAAGGAGCATCTACTGCCTTGCGCCACGTACAAGAGAGATACTGAATGGCCATAGCACACCAGCACACCTCTTAGAGACAAGGTACCCTTGTCTGCTGCCCAGTCTTCATCCTTGGAAAAGCTTATGCACCTCAGTGAACACTTGGTGTTTGGCTGACAGTGCAGGAACCTAGAAAAGAGACCTGCATTTGATCAGGAGTTCCAGGTGTGTGTACTGTGTACCTGCATATCAGGATGAGCCAAATTTCACGTGTTTATTGCTGAGCCACTTCTGGTAGATTTCATAGAGACCCAGCCTGTTACTGTTCCCATTTGGAAGTCAGGATCTCCACATTTCCCACCCTCTGAAACTTCTTCATTGTCAAGCCGAGTCTTCTCTGAGCTCAGAAGTAAAATTAACTAGATTTGATTAATGAAATGCATGTTTGCTGCTTTTCCTGGCTTTAGAGATTGACTTCCCATGGTTTCTTCTCAGAGCTGAACAACTGGCCAGTGTTCAGAATGCCCAGAGAGACAACGCTGGGGACAGGGCAGATTTCTGGAGAACCCGTGGCCAGAGGTCTGGGGCAAAGAAGAACCTGAGGAAAAGCCGGGAAGACCTAACTGCTGTTGTGTCTGTCAGCACCAAGTTCCCGGCTTATGAGAGGGTTTTGCTGAGAGAAGGTGAGGAAGCCACATAGGGCCTGGAAAGGATCCTACTGGGCTCTGAGCCTGTTCACCTTCATTTTCAGACTTTTGGTCAAGTTCTAACTTATGTATGTCAATTATGCCAAAGCTGAGCTGAATTGGGGGTGGGAGAAACCACAGTTTCTTTCATTTAGTTGTGTTATTAAAATAGAGTTTATAGAGTTGAAATCCAATTCTAACAAAGAGCATGATTTATAAAAAGCGAGCTATTCCAATTCCTAAATTGAGGCATATTTCTGCAACCTAAAAAATGTTTTAATACCACTGTTCAAAAGTTTTCGCATATTGGCTGGGCACTGTACCTTACGCCTATAATCCTAGCACTTTGGGAGGCCAAGGTGAGACGATCACTTGAGCTCAGAAGTTCAAAACTAGCCTGGGCAATATAGTGAGACCTTGTCTCTATAAAAATATAAAAAGTTTCCAGTGGCGAAGTTTGTGTTTAAAAAATGGTGAGGAGCTAAGCAGTGCAGTCCCAGCTATTCAGTAGGCTTGATGCAGGGGGATCAGTTGAGCCTGTGAGTTTGAGTTTAGTCTGGGCGGCATAGTGAGATCTTATTTCTTAAAACAAAAAATCAGTATGGGGTTGAATGAAAAGAAAAAGACTGTAAGATAGTGAAGGCATAGTCTTCAGAACAGAGCCGAGCTGAACTGGGGGTGGGAGAAACCACAGTTTCTTTCATTTACTTGTGTTATCAAAAGCCCATAGACTGCTTTTGCTGCTTATCTTAATAGCTAGACAAGTGCGTTTGCTCTAATGGCCTTTCTTGTCATTTCAGCTGGTTTCAAGAGACCTGTGGTCTTATTCGGCCCCATAGCCGATATAGCAATGGAAAAATTGGCGAATGAGTTACCTGACTTGTTTCAAGCTGCTAGTAAGTCTGTCAGTGTTTTCTTTCTCTCCAAATTTTTATTTTGAAACATGTCTAACATATAGAGGAGTTGGAAGAGTAATCCCCTGGAATCACCAGTTGTTAACATTTTGTCACACACTTTCTCTCACTGCTTGCACCATAGACACAAATACACACACACACACACACAAACACACACACACACACTGAAAAATTTCTGCAGAATCATTTATAACACTTTATCCCTGAATTCTTATGTGAATCTCCTAAGAACAAGGCCTTTCTCCCACATAACCACAATACCATTATCACAGCCAAGAAAGGTAACATTGATACAGCGTGATTTCGACTATAGTCCATTTTCCACATTTTCTCAATTGTCCCAGTTATGTCCTCCATAGCTTTTTTTAAAAAAAATTTAAGGTAACAACCAAGGATCATTCATGACATTTGATTTTTATGCCTTTCTTTGATTTTTATGCCTTCTGTCCCCTCTTTTTTTCCAAATTATTTTATTAAACTGATATTTTGAAGAATCCAAGCTAATTGTCTCCTAGAATGCTTCCTGTTGGGCTGGCCTAACCGTTTCTTCACAATTATATTTCCGCTAAGCAGGTTGTGTAGGTTTTTCCCACTGAATCTCGTTAGGAGACACCTAATGTCAGGTGTGCCATCATTGCTGATGCTAGGCAAGAGTATTTGGTTGTCACTGTTTCCCAACAGTTATTTAGCTCCCTGTTTTTGCTTTTGCAGAAACGGAACCAAAAGATGCAGGATCTGAGAAATCCACTGGAGTGGTCCGGTTAAATACTGTGAGGCAAATTATTGAACAGGTGAGAAAATTCATCCTCAGACCATGTTCTCAGAAAGAATTGGATCATGGTTTGCTGCAGTCACTTTTAGAATAGTATTTGTACTTTAATCATTAAATGTTTATAATAAAAAATTGGCCAGGTGCTGTGGCTCACACCTGTAATCCCAGCACTTTGGGAGGCTGAGGCAGGTGGATCACTTGAGGTCAGGAGTTCGAAACCAGCCTGGCTAACATGGTAAAACCCGTCTCTACTAAAAATAGAAAAAATAGCTCGGCGTGGTGGCAGCTGCCTGTAATCTTAGCTACTCGGAAGGCTGAGGCAGGAGAATCACTTGAATCCAGGAGATGGAGGTTGCAGTGAGCCGAGATGGTGCCATGGCACTCCAGCCTTGGCCACAGAGCGAAACTCCATCTCAAAAAAAAAAAAAAAAAAAAAAAAAAATTAACGTAAACACAAACCATTTCACTGTGTGGAAATCCGTCACTGTTCTCGGGCAGTAACATATTGTTTTTTTTTTCGGAGTTCTCAGCATTATACCAAATAATGTGTTAATTCATTTTATCAGAAGTTCTAACACATTGATAATATTGAAGTGGGCATTAAGTGAAAGGAAATGTTTTCTGCTTTTTAATTTAAATTTACAAGGTAGTCCAGGCATGGTGACTCATATCTGTAATCTCAGCACTTCAGGAGGCCAAGGCGGGCAGATCACCTGAAATCAGGAGTTTGAGACCAGCCTGGCCAACATGGTGAAACCCTGTCTCTACTAAAAATAGAAAAATTAGCTGGGTGTGGTGGTGGCGAGTGCCTGAAATCCCAGCTACTCAGGAGGTTGAGACAGGAGAATTGCTTGAACTGGGAGGTGGAAGTCACAGTGAGCTGAGATCACGCCACTGTGCTCCAGCCTGGGCAATAGAGCAAGACTCCGTCTCAAATAAGTAAATGAAGAAATAAACAAACAATATATATCTCATACAGTCTTTACTTATTAAAAGAAAGTATTTGATGCTATATTACTTTATATACCGATTTATATAACTTCTCCCCGTTTGTAACAGGATAAGCATGCACTACTGGATGTGACTCCAAAAGCTGTGGACCTGTTGAATTACACCCAGTGGTTCCCAATTGTGATTTTTTTCAACCCAGACTCCAGACAAGGTGTCAAAACCATGAGACAAAGGTTAAATCCAACGTCCAACAAAAGTTCTCGAAAGTTATTTGATCAAGCCAACAAGCTTAAAAAAACTTGTCCACACCTTTTTACAGGTAAGTGAAATGTAAATGTAGTCCCTTTGCTAAAAAATGAGAAATAGAGAATTGAAGAATAAAAGAAATAACAAATTAATCTGAATGGAGAATTTGAAATCGTGTTCATGACTCCTTGAAAAATAGTTAATCCTATGAAACAATATATTAGACCAATGGCATTTGTATATTGGACTTTGTAATTTTGTCTATTTGAAAATGATCGTAAAGATCCATGATATAGTAATAATTAGCCATTTTAATGAAATTCAGATTTTCCTCTTAGACTATACAGTTAGTGATTGAGCCAGGCAGAACACCTGCATCTCTCTAGAGATTGTGTCATTGTTCTCTACTCACCTTCAATACATGCACTAACTTACAAAGTAAAAGGAATTTGGTTTCATTATTTAAAAATATCCCTGTCTGGCATGGTGCATCACATTTGTTATCCCAATACTTTGGGAGGCCAAGGCAGGAGGATCACTTGAGCCCAGGAGTTTGAGACCAGCTGAGCACCGTAGTGAGATACCATCTCTACTTAAAAAAAAAGTGGCTGAGCATGGTGGTGCATACCTATGGTTGAGGTGGGAGGATCGCTTGAGCCAGGAGTTCAAAGCTGCTGCTCCTTGTTGCTACATGATGGCGCTGCTGCACTCCTGCCTCGGTGACTGAGTGAGACCCTGTCTCTTAAAAGAAAAAAATCTTAAAATAGAAACTTGAACATTCTAAATATTGGATGACTTAAAGATTTATCACTCTTCGTTAGGTGTGATGATAATATTGTGATTTTTTTTTAAATGAAATTCTTTTAGTAATGTGTATTAAATAAAATATTTATGGTTGACCTAATGTTGGAAATTTGCCTAAATAGTCTGCAGTGAGGGGAGTAGGTGGGATTGAGACAGGACAAGACTGGCCAAGATTTAATAATTGTTAGTTGCTGAACTGGTTGATATATACAGGGGAGTTCATTAAACTGCTATCTGCAGTTTTGTACATGTTAAAAGATTTACCTAATAGAATATATTTTTCAAGTCCATGAAATGAAAATCCATTGCTATTGATCATGAAAGTAAAATGGTCTAAGAACGTGACATATTTTAGAAACAATATATGCACTACCTATATAAATGATTAATTCTGTGAATATGGGATTATTAAGAGTCTGAAAAGGTTACATAAATTTTATGGTCATGCAGGGCATTATTTTGTGGGGGCAACATGAGGAGACTGCAAGAATACGATACCCTCAGGGTGAGGACAGCTCATTGAGTTCATTGCCCATCATCACCCACCCATGTCATTTTTAGCATATCTCTGATACTGGGGGGGAAGGGGGTGAATGATTGTGTTCACATTAGATGCGTGTTTCAGTGTAACTTGGTTTTTCTTGTTAAAGAGAGGTGCACTACTTACCACTTGGCCAAATGAGAGATAGTTCAAACAAACTCAGAGGAGGAAGTGGTCCATCATAAACTAGATTTCTGTGAGTATCGAGTCTTAAGTACTCATACTCTTGGTATATTCATGAATGTCTTTTCTGTCCTTTTTACTAGTATTTATTATGATGATGATTATTGTGACCATTACAGCAACAGTGAACAGTGGTACAGCATTTCACGTGTGCTGCCTTATTAAGGCCATAAGAAAGGCCTGCACTTTCGCATAGTCCCAATTCTGGTGTATGGCTGAGCCCAGACTAAACTATGATGTCCCTCGCTGTCCAATATTGTACATATGTTACAGCACAGACATATTCTAATGCCCAAAGGGGTCATGTAATGCAGCCTTTCCTTTTGACAGATTAAAAAACCGAGGCTGAAGTGATTATAAATGACGTTAAAACTATTCCCGTTTTATTTTCCTCCCTGCCTTTGTCTGAGTACACTGAATAGCTAGGGTCTTCCCTCAGAGTCAAATTTGGGGTTCATGTGAGGATGCTAGAAATCAGGAAGGGAAATATAGTGCATTGTAGAGGAAGAACTAGGCTGAAGGTGGCTGGATGAGGAGAGCAGGGCTGAAGAAGGCAGCCAGTGACTGTGGGGCTCTCCCTTGATCTAACCTTGAGTCTACATCATTTGCTTTTGGGAGCACAGGCCACAGTAGCTGAGTTAATCTGAGTGAGGATCTGGAGGGGTCCGTGTGTATGGCAGGGATTAGCAAGACCTCAGTTAGCTCCATAAATGGATTACAAGAATCTTGAAGGCAGAGCCTGAACATTTTCCAGTGTTGTGTGCCTGAGGCCAGCATCAGGACTAGCATATGGGCAAAGCATAAATGTTTGTAACTTATGTTAGAACTGCCTCTGGTACGCCAAGCCATTTCTTGCCTAAACTCATCAGGAACTTGAAAGTTTTAGAATAACTCAGGTCAGAGGTTGGAATGGAAACATACACTGTGAGCATTGAGTTTCATCTAGAATGCTGAAGTGGTCTTACCTCACCATAAATTGCCAATCTCTTATATAGAATTGTGCAGTCTTCAGGATAGATGGCGCAGGGTCTCGAGCAACTTTGAGCAGCAAGCTCCAATTTTCTATTAAATGGTCTTTTACAGTACCCTTCCAGACTTCTAAGTTTGACTCCCTACAGCTGTGTGGTGTGTGCCTGTAGTCCCAGCTACTTGGGAGGCTAAGGTGAGAGGATTCCTTGAGCCCAGGAAGCAGAGGTTGCAGTGAGCCAAGATTGCGGGTATGGGTGACTGCACTAATCGCTTTTACTCCCCATCTCACTCTCGTCCTACTCAGCTTGACCAGGTTTTGACTTGAGGCTGTGTGCCATGGCCAGAAACACTGGTCTTTACATTTGAGCAGTAGAACTTTCAGGCAGAATTAATATTTTATAGGTTTTCTTTTTCTTTCTTTTTTTTTTTTTCTTTTTGAGACAGAGTCTCCCTCTGTTGCCCAATCTAGAGTGCAGTGGCACAATCTTGGCTCACTGCAACCTCTGCTTCCTGGGCTCAAGGGAAGCCTCCCACCTTAGCCTTCTGCATAGCTGGGACTATAGGTACACACCACCATGCCCGGCTAATTTTTGTATTTTTTGTAGAGATGTGTTTTCACCATGTTGCCCAAGCTGGTCTCAAACCCCTGGGCTTCAAGCAGTCCGCCCACGTTGGCTTCCTAAAGTGCTGGGATTACAGACATGAGCCACCATGCCTGGCCTATTTTATAGGCTTTTACAATGATTTTAAGTGTATGGTATTTTTGTGAGTTAATAATTGAGAATAGTAGAATGCTTTGATAAACAAAGTGATTTGAAGTCAAGCTTTATGTTACATGTAGCCTCTTTAGTCTCTTTGGTTTTCCTTTTCGCAAAGTAGTAAGGAAGCCCCTCTTCCTCCCAAGTGTTTAATTATGACAATATGAAAATGGTTCTCCTTACCGTCTTACAGTACTTCTCAAACTAGAGAAACTTTATTCTGAGATTTGCCTAAAAGCAGGTTGACTTGTCATAATAAGTTTAAGTGTTAGGCTTGCCTCCCCCACTGCCAATTTTTAGAAATTCACTATAAAATACATTTGCATGTATATCACAGAATTGTTTTTTTTAAACAAACTTTGAATGACATATTTTCTTGGAGTCTTCAAAGCACTTAGTTCATGTTTCAAAGATTATTTAACTTGAATTACGGATTTAGAGACCCAAATGGGGCTACCCTTTTATATTACATTGTGGAATTTTAATTCCTGATTTCTCAAGGGAATGTAGACTAGCTAGTTGACCACAGAAAACAGAAGGAAGTTGCCGAGCTTCCTAGCTGGGTACTTTGGCTGTTGCTTACCCATTAAGAGAGGGTCTAGTGTGCCACTGTTAACCCAGGCATATGAAAAGCTTTATTGAGATTTAGCTTACATAGCATATAATTCACCCATTGAAAAGTATACAGTTCGCCTGGGCACACTGGCTCATGCCTGTAATCCCAGCACTTTGGGAGGCCAAGGTGGGTGGGTCACTTGAGCTCAGGAGTTTGAGACCAGCCTGAGCAACATGGTGAAACCCTATGTCTACTGAAAATACAAAAATCAGCTGGGTGTGGTGGTGGGTGTCTGTAGTCCCCGTTGCTCAGGAGGCTGAGATGGGAGGATCACGTGGGCCTGGGAGCTGGAGGTTGCAGTGAGTCAAGATTATGCCACGGGACCCCAGCTTGGGCGACAAGGAGACCCTGTCTCAAAAAAAAAGAAGTATGCAATTTAGTGGGTTTTAGTATATTCAGAGTTGTACGGCTGACATCACAATCAATCTTAGGACATTTTTATCATCCCCAAAAGACACCCCATACCCGTTAGCAGTCATTCCCGTTTCTCCCTTTCCCTAAACCCTCTAGTCTTAGATATTACCTTTTGCAGTTGCTCTTGGTACGTCCAAGCCCCCTTGGCTGGGAGGAGGAAGTTGCACTGACCATACATGTCAGGGCTAGGCCCTCAGAACCTCAGTACTCCTAACTAAGGCAGTGGCTGAGTGTGCATCCTTTCGATATTTCACTTTCTTGAGTTCAAAAGATAGATGAAGTCTATCCAAGGGGATATAGGCATAGCCCAGAGGTTGGGAGCAACAGATAATTAACTAGTATTGCTCCAGGGCAAAGAATCTGAGAAGCCAAATGAGACACTGCAGTAATAAGCCAAAGGTACTTAATTCAGCAGAGTGAAGGGAAGGCAGCCTGATGTCTGCACTTGCCTGTTAAAAAGAGGTCAAGTGCATGAGTTGGATGTTACCTTTATATGCAGCTTAGGAAATTAGCTGCTGTGAAGCTCTCAATTTTTATTCATAAAATTGACTGTTAATATGAATTCAGTAAGAGGTTTTGTGCTTTTCTTTATCAAGGGGCAAGAACATATTTCCTGCATCTCACAAATGGCCCTTTTAACTTTAGATTTTCTTTATGATGAATACAGGCTGTACTTAGCTCCAACATAAAGCTTTAAAAGACTGCTTAACGTTTTGTGTATATTTAGAGTAAATCACTCATTTTGTAACTGGGGTACAAAATCTCACTTCTATTTTTAAGTATCATATTTTAGCTATGAGATGAGCACAGTAATCTTTGCAGAATACCATGAAAAGAATACGGAAGTCCATGAATCAAAGTAAATTTGCTTCAGGTTGTCCTATGGATCAGTTTATTTCAATGCTGTAAATAATTAATAACCAAGGAAATTGTAAACTCATTCAGGATTTTCCAGGGTCACTGTTAGAGCTTAAGTGGAAGAAAGCTATGTTACTTGGAGGAAAACCTGAAGCATCACTGCTTACAAAATTTGCTTAATGGTTCTTTTTGGCTTCAGATGTGATAATACAGTACAAAAGGCCATGGCAATGTAGTTTAAAGGAAATCCTGATTTACCTGCAGTCTGATAATTTTAGGTACAATTTAACTTGTTATTTTGGACAGACTTGCTTTCTAGTTTAGCTGCATTAGGTCCATAATACATATTGCTGAGGAAATGGCATGTGTTGTACTTCGTTGGTATTTTATATCTGTGCTATAAATTTCTGTTTTTAGATGGGCCATGTAGTGTGGTGGCTGAGGCCGTAGGCTGTGGAAGCAAACTTCTGAGCTTGCATCCAAGCTTCACAGTTGCTTGATGTGCGGCCTTGGGCTGGTTAATTTCACTAGTCTGACTTGGTTTCTCATCTATAAGATGGGTGTCATAGCAATACCTACCTTGCAAAGTTTGTGTAATCATGAAATGACCTAATCCAGGTAAGGTACTTGGAAATACTTGATTGATGCAGGTGCTACTACGTAAGATATACTTTGTTCTGAGTAGAAAATGTTTATTCGTTGAATACACACTGGTTAAGTTTAATTTGTATGTATATTCTAAAATGTGTAGGTCTATCAAAATGATGCTCTCTGTGGTTTCCACATCCATGAATTCAGCTAATCATGTATAGAAAATATTTGGGGGATAAGATGGATGGTTACATCTAAATATATGCAGGGGTTTTTTCTTGTCATTATTCCCTTAACAATATAGTATAAAAATTTGCGTAGCATTTACATTGTATCAGGAATTATAAGTAATCTAGAGATGATTTAAAGTATATAAGAGGATGTACATAAGTCGTATGCAAATACTATGTCATTTTGTATCAGAGATTTGAGTATCTGTGGATTTTTATATCCAAGTTGGGGGTATCCTGGGACCAGTCCTCTACAGATACCAAGGGACAACTGTATGTTTAAGTGTTACTTTTAATATTTTATTGGAGGTAGCCAACAGTATATTAGTGTATATTTTTCTTATTTATAATATACATGTCTATATAAATGATCTTTAGAGTCTTGCTCCGTCACCCAGGCTGGAGTGCAGTGGTGTGATCTTGGCTCACTGTAACCTGTGCCTCCCGGGTTCAAGCAATTCTCGTGCCTCAGCCTCTGGAGTAGCTGGAACCACAGATATACGTCGCCATACCCAGCTAATTTTGGTATTTTTATTAGAGACTGGGTTGGTCAAACTGGTTTGAAACTCCTAGCCTCAAGTGATCCACCCACCCAGGCCTCCCAAAGTGCCGAGATTACAGGCATGAGCCATGGCACCTTGCCTATATTTATTTTAGATGTATCTTTGTTCCTGAAAACATGCTTTTTTTTTTTGGCTTTCTTTTTTTTGAGATGGAGTCTTGCTCTGTTGCCTAGGCTGAGTTCAATGGTGTGGTATTGGCTTACTGCAACCTCTGCCTCCCAGGTTCAAGCAATTCTCTTGCCTCAGCCTCCCTTAGTAGCTGGGATTACAGGTACCTGCCTGCCATCACACCTGGCTGATTTTTGTATTTCTGTAGAGACAGGGTTTCACCCATGTGGCCAGGCTGGTCTTGAACTCCTGACCTCACGTGATCTGCCTGCCTTGGCCTCCCAAGGTGCTGCGAATTACAGGCGTGAGCCACTGCACTCAACCAAAAACACCCTTCTTAAAAACTTTCTTTTTTTTTTTTTAAAAACTTTTAAGATGGAGTCTCCCTCTGTTGCCCAGGCTGTAGTGCAGTGGCATGATTTCCGCTCACTGCAACCTCTGCCTCTTGGGTTAAAGGGATTCTCCTGCCTCAGCCTCCCGAGTATCTGGGACTACAGGCGCATGCCATGGTGCCCAGCTAATTTTTGTATTTTTAGTAGACATGAGGTTTCACCCTGTTGGCCAGGTTGGTCTTGAACTCCTGACCTCGTGATCTGCCCGCCTCAGCCTCCCAAAGTGCTGGGATTACAGGCATGAGCCACTGCACCTGGTAAAAAACATTTTTAAAAGTTAGTTTTTCTGAAAATAAACGTTCTGAAAATCTATTTTTAGCTTTATCCCATCCACCCATAATGTGAACTCAGATGGTTCATAGTTTTAATTGCATTCACTGAAAGGGGTTTAGTAGTCAGAAATGTGCAGACATTTTCTTGTGTCTGCCCAAGTCTTAATTCAAATGTGACAGAACTGAGTGTAAGTCATGTCAAGTAGCATCCTTAAGAAATGTGGTTCTGGAGGTTAATGCAGACATTTTTGTTTACGTTTCTGTAGCTACAATCAACCTAAATTCAGCCAATGATAGCTGGTTTGGCAGCTTGAAGGACACTATTCAGCATCAACAAGGAGAAGCAGTTTGGGTCTCTGAAGGAAAGGTATGTGGCATAGATACGCTGCTTTAAGGTGAGAGTCCCTGTTCTGAACCTTTCTCAAGAGGGCAGTGAATGTGGTCAAGCCATTCCCATTTGAAGCGATGCTCACGTGTGCTAATCAAGTTTGAAATTTCATAAATTTTCTGACCGAGTAATAAAAATGAAGGGACTTTTAAAAGAAGATCAGAACGTGACGTGTGCAGCCCTACATTCACTTCCCTTTTACTTTTAACGTAGTAACTAGTGTTATATTCCAAGTACACTAATCAGAGCTTACAAGATCTCATGCTGAGCTGCACAGCTTACTAAGGACGTGGGAAACTTAGAGTGCAGATGAGAGGTGAGGTTGAGCAACTTGGAGAACATGGCTAAAAATTAATAAAAAGAAGAAAAGCGAATAGAGTCGGAATTACTTAGAATAAAAGTTGAGTTGTGTTGGGAATGTGCCATTGTTCTGGGAGTTTGAAAGGGTGATGTGGGAGCATTAGGGAATTTGTCTAGGCCTCTAGGATTGGATTGCTTATATCTCACACACGTGGCTGTGCTGCAGGGAGGAAAGAGGGAGATTCTATTACCTGTGGCCCCTTTTATTCTAGAAGCTTTTGGTGCTAGTATCCTGTACACCAGCTGAACTGAGATAGTTTTGTGAGACTTTACAGTGACTGTTTCGTTGCAGAATTGACTAAGTCTTGCTCTTTGAGAACTAGATGTTTAGTGAAAGTATCTGCCATCTATGGAATGCTTCCAGTTTGGAAGACTCTGTGCAAGCTTCCCTGGGGAGAGCAAGTTGAGCAGGACATAGCTTCTGCCTTTGAGGGGCTGAGAATCTGGTAGAGTCGTGGATGTGAGTGTACACAAGGCAGTGTGCGTGTGTTGATATTACTAGGAGAGTGGTCCCAGGAGAACAGGCCGCAGAGGAGCTGGATTCAGAAGAAAAGCAAGACAGTCTGAGGGAATATGGGTCAGCCGTGGTATGGAGGATGGATGGTAGCACAGACAGGCTACAGGGCCCCTAATTTGAGTTCCTGTGCAAAAATGAGCATAGTGTCAACATTGTACCAAAGCCAAGTGATTTCAGGGAGAAAAATAAAAGATGCCTTCCCTGGCGAGCACATTGAGGTTTTAGTTACTTGGCTGTGCCCTTGGGAATTTTCTTGAGTCCCCACTCCCAGGAGCCATGTCAGACCCCACTGACCCTCCGACACAAATTCCTCTAGATGGAAGGGATGGATGATGACCCTGAAGACCGCATGTCCTACTTAACTGCCATGGGCGCGGACTATCTGAGTTGCGACAGCCGCCTCATCAGTGACTTTGAAGACACGGACGGCGAAGGAGGTGCCTACACTGACAATGAGCTGGATGAGCCAGCCGAGGAGCCGCTGGTGTCGTCCATCACCCGCTCCTCGGAGCCGGTGCAGCACGAGGAGGTGAGGCGAGGCAGGCCACGGGCAGGAGCAGGAGAGCCTGGTGTTTTCCTTGGACTCTCATGGACAGCTGTGTGTTCAGGGTGCTGTGGAAGGTGTTCTAAGGGATGGAGCAGATGACTTCCAGGGTCTGTCACTCTGAGTCCATGCTGGCATGGTTGCAGTCCGTGGGAAAGTGGGGCAGGCAGGTGGGCTTCAGAAGAGCTTGAGTGGTCAGCACTCCTCACACCCATGCCCTCAGGTGTGATGGATAAACAGAATGGCTTTATGTGTCGGCTGTCCAAATTACCAGAGGAACATTCCTTCCCATGCAATATTGTTGTATGTGCTTGTAACCTTTGATTAGGTTTCTCTCTGTACTCCTAGATGTCCTTGCTTTCCTTCCCCATCCTGCCTTTAACCTTTCTAATCTTGCCAAAGCTCTTGAGTGTTTCCCTATCAGTTTCCTTCTCTCTCTTATATTTCAGTTTTTTAATTGAGTTCACGATCAGACACTCATCTGATTACATGTACTGTGCATCCACTGTGATTAGACAGCCTACGGGATCCTTACACATTGACAGACACTGTAAAGTCACCGCCACGTTAGGACCAGAGCAATTATTAGTTGCACCTCAGAGAATGTTGGAATAATGATCTTTGTAGATGAGATTGGTCATATACTTGGATAATTATTGCTGTGGATTTCTCTCTACCAATTCAGCTCATTCTAGTCAATGATTTTTTTTCTTTCTGAAATAGAACTACCAAAAAATAAAAATAAAAGAGTCAACAACAACAAACCGAAGGAGGAGAAAAATACACCATCACCACAGCAACAAAGTAGTTTCTGCTAGACAAGCTGTAAAGAATAAATTAACTCCCAGCTGTCTGTAGACTAGATGTTGTTAGTGACACAAGAGATTTTAGGCTTTTGGAGGGTTCTTTAAAAAATGTGCTTTAAAGGAAGAGACTCTACATTGGATGCAGCCAGTTTTTTAGAATGTGTCTGAAGCATTTGGCGATGGTATCTGCCTGTTCAGTAAAGAAGCACTGGCTCAGGACCTCAACTTCTGAACTTACTCGAGTTTGCAGAACTCCTGCAAAGCAGATGAGTGCTCTGTTCTCTCTGCTTGGATGTTCTTGTTGTGAATGAACCTTTATGTCTTGTAGAGCATAAGGAAACCCAGCCCAGAGCCACGAGCTCAGATGAGGAGGGCTGCTAGCAGCGATCAACTTAGGGACAATAGCCCACCCCCAGCATTCAAGCCAGAGCCGCCCAAGGTACGTGGCTGGGAAGCCGAGGATGGGAAGGAAGAGGAAGCAGGTGCCTCTGGAATCCTGGACAGCCAGGGAGGAGCATGCATGATAAGATGGTGTTTAATTACAGTTCTAACTCATTAGTCAGTCTTTTGGTCTGTTGGGTGAACACCCAAATTAGGGAAGGGCAAAAAGGAAGGAAAGGCAATATTAGGAGAGCATATAATTTTAGGACTGTTAATCTACTTTTTTTCTGTAAAGAAAAAGGTTGAAAAAATGCTGCATACTCAGAATCACCAATTGCAGAATCTGTTTTTCTTTTGCTGTCCAGCTAAAGTTTTCTGCCCACAGACTGATTTAGATGCACCAGATAATTCTTAACTGGTAATTTGCCAAAGAGAATATCATCAACATTGCTTACAATGCCTCTCGTTAAGAGAGCTGCTTATTTGTTTAATAAATTATTATCGACAACAGAATCAATATAAAGACACAAAGATTATATGTCTTTATGTAATCAAAATATTATTTACCTTCAGTCAGAATCACAGCTATGACTCTATGCTTTTCCTTGTAACCAAATAAAATCTATTTAACTGAATAATTTATTTTATTATTTATTATTATTTTTTGAGACAGAGTCTCACTCTGTTGCCCAGGCTGCAGTACAGTGGCACGATCTCAGCTCACTGCAGCCTCCACCTCCTGGGTTCAAGTGATTATTCTGCCTCAGCTTCCCAAGTAGCTGGGACTTGGAGGCGCACACCACTACATTCAGCTAATTTTTGTATTTTTAGTAGAGATGGTGTTTCGACATGTTAGCCAGGCTGGTCTCAAACTCCTGTCCTCAGGTGATCCGCTCAGTAGTGGGATTACAGGCATGAGCCGCCACGCCCAGCCTAACTCAATAATTTAGATGAGAAGAAAGCAATGACTGATTTTGTGAGTTGTCAGAAGTAGTAAATTTGATAGGTACTGAGTAATAATAGTAATAAGTGATAGGTACTGAATAATAATAATAGTAATAAATTTGATAGGTACTGAGTAATAATAATAGTAATAAGTGACCTCATAAAATACATCAGTGAAAATTTGCAAGCCAGCCAAGACTGGAAGTATGAAGGAGAAGTGGCTGTTAGCGTGAAGCCGTGCTCTCCTTGCTCCCCACCCCAGTCTCATTCCTCAGCTGGACATGGGTCTCACCTCTAAGCCAGCTCATGCACCCTTGGTGCATCAGTGCCCTCAGAGTTCCACTCTTCCAATCCCAAAGCCTGAATTGTTCTGAGATCGTCCTCAAGATGCTAATCTCCTCTAGAACAAAATTACTCCATGTCTGATCTTACCTCCGGCAATCACAGCCCTCCGAGCACTTTCGCTGCACCTTTTTGACTTTCTGGCATTCCTAATACTCTAGTGCAGGAAGGGTGGTAAGGCTCAAGAAGCCCAGCGACTGGCTGTTTGCCCTGCTGTATTACATTCCTTGTCAGAATGGTATTTGTTGACCACCTTTGGAAACTGATCAGGAAATGGAGTGTATTAAATCACTAATATAGATTTGAAAAGAAACTAAAAGCCCAAGGTAAAAACGTGTCATTGCTCTCTGCAGGCCAAAACCCAGAACAAAGAAGAATCCTTTGACTTCTCCAAATCCTATGAGTATAAGTCAAACCCCTCTGCCATGGCTGGTAATGAAATTCCTGGGGCATCTACCAAAGGTTATCCTCCTCCTGTTGCAGCAAAACCTGCCTTTGGGCGGTCTATACTGAAGCCCTCCACTCCTCTTCCTCCCCCAGAGGGTGAGGAGGTGGGAGAAAGCAGTGAGGAGCAAGATAACGCTCCCAAATCAGTCCTGGGCAAAGTCAAAATATTTGAGAAGATGGATCACAAGGCCAGATTACAGAGAATGCAGGAGCTCCAAGAAGCACAGAATGCAAGGGTAATTGTTTTTAAACTACACGTCATCAATACAAGTTTTAAATAAGTGTGATTTCAGTGTAACAGCGCACAGCTCCTTTTCCACTGCTGCAGATGTGACTGGGATGTTCAAATGCACTGCACCAAAGGCATGTGCTGTGTGTGTCACTTCAGATTGCCAGCTCCCTGCACGTCCCTTGTTCTTCCAATGAAGAAAACTTGACAATATAGGGGAAGAAGTTTCTGCTGTTTATACACAGAACTTTGTATAGGGTTCTGGAAGGAGGAAGGGCGATGAGAGAATCAGTGCCTCTCAGAAATTGTTTTAATTAGAACGTGTTTTTTTTTCCTCTTAACGGAGTCTTCATTGGCTCCCAGATTTGCCATAGAAACAGAGCAGACTTTGGTTGTCAAAACAGAAAGGCCCATAGATTGTACTTTTTAAACTGTTTGAATTTGTATACCGTACGCACATAGAACCTTTCAAACGTCTAAGAAGAATTTAAAGGTCTGTGGAGCAGGTAGATGTGGGAGTTTTCTTTCAAGTCTAGCACAACGGTCGTACATGTGAGCATTTTTCTTTTATTGTGGTAAAATATACATGAATTTACCATTTCAACCACTTTTTTCTTTTATTTACTTTGTTTTATTTGTTTTGTTTGAGACAGGGTCTCCCTCTGTCACCCAGGCTGGAGTGTAGTGGTGTGATCACAGCTCACTACCGCCTCGACCTCTCAGGCTCAGGAGATCCTCCCACCTCAGCCTCCTGAATAGCTGCGACCACAGGCACACACCACCACACCCAGCTAATTTTTCCTATTTTATTTTTTAGAGACAGGGTTTTGTCATGTTGCCAGGCTGGTCTCAAACTCCTGGGCTCAAGCAATCCACCCTCCTCAACCTCCCAAACTGCTGGGATTACAGGCATGAGCCACTACACCCAGCCTCAACCATTTTAAAGCATTCAGTTCAGCAGCATGAAGAACCTTCACATCGCTGTTCAGCCATCACCACCACCCATCCCCAGAACTTTTTCATCCTCCCCACGTGAAACTCCGTACCCAGTAAATACTAACTCATCATTCTCCTCTCCCTGCAGCCCCTGGCACCCACCCTTCTACTTTCTGTTTTTTTGTGAATTGGACAGTGTAGGAACCTCCTATAAGCAGAATCATAAACAGTTTTCCTGTTTGACGTGTACCTCACATAACCGTGGAAATGAGGAAGCTGCGTCTGTGTTTCCTCTTCTTGAAATGGGATGGGAAAATAAGTAGGATACAGGGAAAGGGTGGGACCAGCAGGAAATCAGCAAGCGGAGTGCCCAGTGGTTCATTCTTTTGCTCTTGTTCTTTCCTTTTTTAATTACCACAGATCGAAATTGCCCAGAAGCATCCTGATATCTATGCAGTTCCAATCAAAACACCCAAACCAGACCCCGGCCTGCCCCAGCACATGAGGTAAGGGCTGCCCAATGGGTGTAGGTCTAAGGCGGGGACTTCTCAAGGACTGGGGCTTGAAGAAAGAATTTTCTTTAACCGGATTTCAGAGTAACGGGAAGATTTTTTTTTCCCACTGGTGGTCTGTGTGCCTTACGCATTCCATCAAATTTAATTATAAAGATTACAGAGTCAAAACTTCGGCATAGTTTGCTTGTGTGTGAAAACTCTGACAGAGTGTAGTGATTGACGTTTGAAGCTAGTGACCTTTGAACATTGGAGCCTGGTTATGTTACATTGCACATGGTTAGCACGTGAACAGAATTCCTAGGGGTTAGACCTGTTTTGTCACTGTTTGCTGACTCTTAGCCAAGCTTCTTAATTCCTTTGCATCGCCCAGCAAAGTCAGACCACTTGTGCTGCCCTGAGGTCTAAATGGACTGTGACAAGCAAATGAGCAGTCTTGGTAAATGCCACACACAAACAGTAGGAATGATCACAGTATCTTCCTGTTGGGGTTTTATACTGGATTGCTTCCTGCTTCTGAGAATAGTAAAGAAAAAAAAAGAAGGTCACATTTTCTTGTGGCTATTCTTTTTTTTTTTTTCTTTTTTTTTTTGAGACAGAGCGACTGTTGCCCAGGCTGAAGTGCAGTGGTGCAATCTTGGCTCACTGCTACCTCCATCTCCTGGGTTCAAGCTATTCTCATGCCTCAGCCTCCCAGGTAGCTGGGATTACAGGTGTGTACTTCCACTCCTGGCTAATTTTTGTATTTTTAGTAGAGATGTGGTTTTACCACGTTGGCCAGGCTCGTCTCGAACTCCTGACCTCAGGTGATCTGCCCACCTTGGCCTCCCAAAGTGCTGGGATTACAGGTGTGAGCCACTGCGCCTAGCCTCTGTGGCCATTCTAGCTGGAAGCTGAAGTCTAGTTTTACAGCAATAGAAAACTGGAAACAAATTTCTTCTTTACCAGTTGAATGGTAACACAGTCAACCAGGTTGCCTCTGGCAACAAAGAGTATGATGGACTGAAACTGGCAGAGAACTCTCACTGCCGGATGAGACTAGCCAGGGAGCTTAGGGGTAGGGAGGCCGCCCCCTGTCCAACAGGGAGCACCTGGCTGGCTTCTTCACTCACCACCCAAGTGGGCAGTGGATTTGACCCGTTTACTCCTATTCCTGCCTCCGCCACTCTGTGAACCTGGAGCAGGGCCAGGAATGTCCCTGGTTGCTCAGTAGAATATGGCTCAGAGGTAAGCGATCTGCTCAGGATGCTTAGCTGCTGTGCACAGAGCCATGCCTCCCCGGGCAGCAGAGGACATGGACGTGCTCTGGAATGTCTTTAACACCCTTTCTTTGTTAGTGCCAGACACCCTGAGCCACAGAAAGCTCCTTCCAGGCTTTATCAGGATACCAGAGGAAGTTATGGCAGTGACGCCGAGGAGGAGGAGTACCGTCAGCAGCTGTCGGAACACTCCAAGCGCGGTTACTATGGGCAGTCTGCCCGATACAGGGACACGGAATTATAGATGCCTGAGCATGGACTCCCCTGGGCCCGCCTGCCGCGGCATCAAGAGTAGCCGCTCCCACCAGGCCGCCGGGATGCTTCTTCTCCAGTTAGTGTGCACCGTGGAGACATGGTGGACTCCAGCTCGTGTGTCCTCATGGAGAACCCAGGGGACAGCCGCTGCAAATTCAGAATTGAAGGCTCTGTTTGTGGGACTGGGTTAGAGGAGTCTGTGGCTTTTTGCTCAGAATTAAGCAGAACATGACAGTCAGATCCTGTTACTTGCTTCAGTGGACCAAAATCTGTATTCTGTTTGCATACTTTTAATATGTATATTAAGCAATAACTATTTTTCCTTATTAATAGCTGCCTTCAGGGACTGTTTCAGTGTGAGGCAGAATGTGAAAAAGGAACAAAAAATACTGTTGGACTCAAACTACATTCAAAGAAGTACTTTATTGCAACTATCTTAAGTGCCTTGGATGAGAAGTGTCTTAAATTTTCTTCCTTTGAAGCTTTAGGCAGAGCCATAATGGACTAAAACATTTGACTAAGTTTTTATACCAGCTTAATAGCTATAGTTTTCTCTGTACTGTGTCATCTTTTCAAAGCATTTGTCTTTGTAATATTTTCCATAAATTCTGACTGTATATATCATAGCTATACTTGATAGTTTGGCTATAATAGTTTGAAGACCAAGAAGTTGGTATTGGAATTTTTGTCAATACAACTGTTGTGTTGACAGCAGTCAGTTTTATAATTTAATAAAAAGGAATACATTGCAATCCATAATTTTCTTTGTGGTGGATTTGTACACTACTTCCTATTTTTAAATGCAGCTTTTATTTCAGTTACTAATCATAGAAGTGAGTACTTACTCCTCGTTGAACATTGGAAAATGGAAACGTGGAAAAGAAAATTAAAATTACCCATAATCTCATCCCTCAGATAATTTGGGGGCATTTTCTCCAATTATGTATTTTTGGATGTCTGTGTGTATGATACCTGAGAGTGTACTGTGTTTGTGGTTCTGTTTCCTATTTTTTTCTGTTTAGCATTCTGTCACCAACATTTCTCAGGTGGTTATGACTGTGCACACAAGGTAGTTAAAGCTTCGTGCACACATCATCACTAACAACCACAGAACAATATATTCCATGACTGCTTCATAAGTGAACAATTCTATTTTTGGCCATTTGGATTATTTCCAGTTTTTTGCTTTTTTTTTTTTTTTTTTTACATGAAATGCCCCTCTTTGTATGTATCCAGTTTTGTATATCATTGATCAGCATTTCAGTATTTTTGTGTAGGCAAGTTCTCAGAAGTAGAATTACTGAGGAAAAGTATAGGAACATTTTTATGGCTCTTGATGTTTACTGCCAAATGACTTCCTAGAAAAGCTGCATCAATTTACACATCCTCTCCTCCTTCTCCTCCTCGTCCTCCTCCTCCTCCTTTTTCCTCTTCTTTCTTCCTTCTTCTTGTTCTTGTTCTTCTTTTTCTTTCTTCTGCTTTTTCTTCTCCTTTTTTTTTTTCTTTATAAAGACAGTCTTGCTTTGCTACCCAGGCTAGTCTTGAACTCATTTAGTGATCTTCCTACCTCAGCCTCCCAAAGTGCTGGGATTACAGGTATGAGCCACTTAAATTCTTGAAGTACTAAAATAAGTTTAGAATTTAAGCAACACAAATGAGGACTTTAGGCTTGTATGAATAAAAAGAACAATGAATTTGGAAAAGGAGAAAAGAGTCTTGGTTCCATTAAGAGTCTTTTATGATATGAATTGACACAAAGGAGTTAAGCTTGTGTTTTAGTGGAGTTAGAAATTTGGCTTACTGGTAACTGAGTTACACTATAAACATGTCCTTGTTTATGTCTCATTCAGTATGGGTGCTGTCACTTACAAATCATTTAATGTATCTTGAATTTCTGAACACTCCTCAAGGCAGTGACTAAAATTTGCATATTCCACAAATAAAAGCCACTTTTTGTGAATAGGAGAAAAATATACTAGTTAAATATATGATGATGCAGTTTGCTTGTGTTCTTTAAATGCAGGAATGAGCCCTTTGCAAAAGAGGGAGAGGAGAAGAGGAGGGTTTCAGCAGGAGCTGGGTTGTCGTCTGGTTCCACCAATTTCTTGATGCACTCAGTGCATCACATGGTTCCTGAGAGTGTCTCGCAGTGCCTGTCGGACCACCAGCGCCTCTGCCACCCTTTTTTAGTTCATATCCTCCTTTGTTTAAAGATTTAAAGCTGCCTATAGTACACATGGAAAGATTTAAAGCTGCCTATAGTACACATGGAACATAATGAAAAAAGTGGTACCAAGCAAATGAAGAAACAGGGAGAAGATTATCAGTAGAGGGAAGATAGGGTCATGAGTGACAGCCATGTTCACTTTCTGCATTTTCAGGACTCTGCAGCTCTCCAGAAGCTAGTGTGGCCCTGGTGGCACCTGCATCTATGATAGAATTATGCCTGTGCTTCTAGCCTGGTGAGGTAGATAAGCAATGGGGCTTTCAGAATGATATCAGGTGCTACTGATGTCACTAGCATCAGTAGTAATTTGACACTAACAAATTCTTTATATGAAGAAACGTTGGTTAGGAACAGTCCATTTAAACAATTACGGCTGTCTTTTTTTTTTTTTTAAGATGGATTCTTGCTCTGAGTCTCGCTCTGTCTCCCAGGCTGGAGTGCAGTGGCAAGATCTCAGCTCACTGCAACCTCCGCCTTCCTGGTTCAAGCAATTCTCCTGCCTCAGCCTCCCAAGTAGCTGGGACTACAGGCACCCACCACCGCACCCAGCTAATTATTTGTATTTTTAGTAGAGACAGGGTTTCACTGTGTTAGCCAGGATGGCCTCCATCTCCTGACTGTGATCCGCCTACCTTGGCCTCCCAAAGTGCAGGGATTACAGGTGTGAGCCACCGCACCAGGCCTATAGAAAAAGGTGCCCAGTCAGTCCTCCCCTTTCCCTTTGAACCTCTTTTCAGTTGGGGTCGTTTTGCCAGTTCTAGCTTTCATACAAATATATATATATATATATATATATATATATATATATATATATATTTGAAGAGAAAGAGATTTAAGGAATTGGCATGCAAGATTGTAGAGGACTGGCAAGTCTAAAATCTGAAGGGTAGACTAGCAGGCTGGAGACCCATGGGAGAAATGCAGTCCCATCCTCCTAGTTAGTGTGAGGTCAATCTTTGCTCTATTAGGGCCTTCAACTGATTGGATGAGGCCCACCTACATTTCAGAGGGCAGTCTGCTTTACTCAAAGTCCACCAATTTAAGTGTTAATCTCCTAAATAAAAAAACAAACAAAACTTTTACCAAAAACATCCAGAATAATGTTGGACCAAATATTATTGGTCGCCATGGCCCAGCCAAGTTGATACATAAAAATTAACCATCACAATCTCTCATCCCCTTTAGCATGTAGGTCACCCTGCAGCTATCCTTTTTGTTTAGTTAAAGCATGAGTTAAAGTATGAGTTTAAAGTTAATGAAGTTTACTAACTTTAATAAAGCTAGTTTAGTTAGCAAAGTTTGGTTAAAGCATGAGTGAATGAATTAACCGGAAAAAGGGAGAATTATTTACATATATTTACGCATATGTCTAGGTTTTATACAATATATACACTCCGGATATGCGTATATTATAAATGTTGTTTTTGTTTCATTTTTTTGAGACACGGTCTCACTCTGTCACCCAGGCTTCATTAAGTACAGTGGTGCAGTCACGGCTCACTACAACCTTGATCTGCTCTCAAGCAATCCTCACAACTCAGCCTCCCAAGGATCTGGGACTACAGGTGTTTGCCAGACCGCCTGGGGTCAAGTGATCCTCCTGCCTCAGCCTCCTGAGTAACTGGGACTACAGGTGCACCACCACACCTGGCTAATTTTTTAAAAATTTTAAATTTTTAGTAGAGATAGAGTGTGGGGGGGGGGTGGTGGAGGGAGTTGTAGGTGGGAGTGGGAGGTGCTCCCAGGAGTGGCTTCCCAACAGCAGGTGTTGCACTCCTGCTGCCACTGAGGAGGCACTGTTCCCTCTTCTGAAGGACTCTCCCCTGTTTCTGGTGAGCATTCCCCTTCCCCTGGCCAGACAGGTGGCCGAGCAATGGGAGCTAAGAGAGAGTTCGGACTCCCAGGTTTAAAGCCTGACTCTCTCTCTCACTGGCAAATTTCCCTCCGTTTCAGTCAAGTGGAATGGATAATAGTGCCCTCCTAACAGGCTTGTTATGAGGATGACATGAATTTATCCACATATATCTTGGAGAAGAGTGCTCACATCAGAAGAAGCACGTAAGCAAGGTTGTGAGTAGGCGTCCTCTTCCTGCAGAGAGCTCTCATCCTGGGGTGTTGGTTGGGACCACAGCAGGTCCCCCTGAGCTGAGAGGCCACCTTCCTTGCCTGAGCAACTATCGGTCTTCCCCTGCCTAGCCAGACCCAGGCCTGGACCCCATCCTCTTCCTTATTTCCATTCTGCTAACGTTTTGGCAGCAGCTCATTGTTGAGATTCTATGAGATTCTTTCTTTTCCACATAGAGTATATAATCTTCAAAGAAAATGTCACCAATTTTCTCTCCAAGTATGATAGACTAGATCAGCTCCCATTGGGGTAAGGAGGTCTCAGTCCTGGTCCCAGCGTTGCTATTTGTTAGCTCTGTGATTTTAAGGATAGCATCAAAATTCTCTGGGCCATGGTTTTCTCACTAAAGAAGGGAGGAGTTTGATTGAAATTTTTTTTTTTTGAGATGGAGTCTCGCTCTGTCATCTAGGCTGGAGTGCAGTGGTGCAATCTTGGCTCACTGCAACCTTTGCTTCACGGGTTCAAGCAATTCTCCTGCCTCAGCCTCCCAAGTAACTGGGACTACAGGCATGCACCACTGCGCCTAGGTAATTTTTATATTTTTAGTAGAAATAGGGTTTTACCATATTGACCAGGCCGGTCTCGAACTCCTGACTTTGTGATCCACCTGCCTTGGCCTCCCAAAGTGCTGGGATGACCGGTGTGAGCCACCGTGCTTGCCCGAATTTAATTTTTTAAAAGTGCCCTGAGCCACCACTCCATGCCAGATAATGTCTGGGGGGCACAGCAGGGGATGTAAAAGCAAAGGTTCCATGCTCCCCACGAAAGAGCTCCACTCTGGGGCAGAGGAACACCATGGTGAAAGGACACATCATCTTCTAGCTGTTTGACTCTGACACTCTAGAATTATCTGTTGTCACCCTTGAGTCCTACCACAGCTATCATGCTGAACAGTGAACAAATATGTCTGTTGCTAGTCCTTGCTCTTTCACCAGATATCCATTCTGTCTAAAGAAAAATTCCACTGGACAACAATCCAAGTTCTGAACCATTGGTTTAGCGTGGCATGTGTCCCCCCAAAAAGGTCCTCTTACTGATTGAAGTCCAAGATATGGTAATGGCTTCCAAAGTTCAGATTCAGATATTAGATGTATGGCCCTGAGTTTCTCGGGGTTGGTAATGCCAGAAACATTCTCTCAGCTCACCTGTGCCCTTTTCCGCGAGGCCTCTGCCTAATAGTTCAAATCAGCAGGCCTGGAGGCTTCTGTCTCAGTAATTCAACAACTACAGCAGCTGGTTCTTCTCCCTTAAATTTTTTTTCCCCCTTAAGATTTAATACATGTCAGTTATCTATGTCAAAATTGCAAAGGAGTAAGTTTCCAAAGACAGATTTATTATGTGTGCTGAGTGTCTCAGGTGCAGCAGTGCATATAGATGGGCTGAATTCCATATTTTCCCCGGGTTTTTGTTCTATAAGAATAGCCACTTTTACTTTGCATTCAGACAAGCGAGAAATATACAGTCTTGACCTATGAGTCACCACGGGGCACTCACAGACAGTAACATTGTTGTGAGACTGGGCTCTAGCCATTGGTTTCAGGATCAGCTGCCTGCCTTGCACATGGCTTGGCTTAGGCAAGGAGCAAGTTGTAACCAGAGCTGGCTACATAATTTGTGAGGCTCAGTGCAAAATTAAAATGTGGAGCCTCAAGGTTAAAAAGCAGGAAAAAAGTGCTGTTATAGATAAAGCTTTTCTTTCCCCTTTCTTTTGCAGTCTCTCTCCCAGCTTGTCATGGTGTTTTTCGTTTGTTATTTAATGTCATTCTAAGAAAAATTAAAGTTTTCAATTATTAGCATGAATTTTACAGTTTATCTTTACACTGTGCAAGGCAAATATGAATGCAAACAGAAAAGCACTTAATGTGTTTGTGGAATCACTGAACTTACACAATTTGCATTTTGCAGCCCCTCCCCAAAGGGAGCCTTGAGCTGTCCGGAAGAGACAAACCAAAGCCTGGCTCTGGAAGGGAAGAAAAGAGAGAGGACACCCCTCTCCACTGCAAGGCATGCTGCCTGCCGTAGATGGCTGAGGGAGGACTCCAGGTATGGGGACACTTGTAGGGGAATGTGGAACCTCATAGGTGCCCTGGATCTCTGCCCCTTGATGGAAGGGGCATGCACACTCTTCCTGCTTGAGGGCTGCCAAGGAACCCTGCCCGAGGCAGTTGGAGGCAACTGGAGCCGTGGATCAGGAGAAATTAACCCAGGGGTTTTTCCTTTCCATGGGCTCTTGCCCCTCTAACCCATGGCAGTTGGGTTCCCTGGAAGACTTTTGAACCTGTGTGCTGGCATGTGCTTAGTACCTGGATTGGGTAGGTGAGACTATATCCCCTGGAGATGGGGCCTCCAGCTAGCCATCCAGTAGGTGAGTAGGGGTGCTGCCGAACCTCACCACCAAGAGTCTGTGGGTGTATGCTGGGCCCCTGACTCTCCTTGTGTCCTGCCTGGGGTGGAGAGCAGCCACAGTTGTGGGGTGGGGCCTGGGGAAGAGAGAGGCTTCACAGCCCCCACTGAGAATCATCCTGAGAAGGTGGCAAGAGGTAGGACCACAAGTAAGCTGAGGCTCTAAGCCCCTGTGAGTGCCCCATTATCCCATCAGACTTCACAAAACACAAATTCAAAGATAAAATTCTTAAGAATTTCAACATCGTGACCACAGAGCATTAAACCTTCCGAGAAGGAAGCCCAGTGTGAGGCCACTGCCCATGAGGGCCGCCCTGGTTGTAACCCTAGATCCACAGCATGGCTTGGGACTGACACCACCCTACTTAGTAATCCTTGGAGCTCTGATCCTTTCAGGACCATCACCCAACAGGCCAGTGGGTTTCAGCGCCATGACACAGAAGAGAACAAGGAACAAATGTTGGAGACAGAGGCAGAAACCCTGGACCCTAGTCCTACTTCTGCATGACCCTATCATCTGTGTTACTTTCATAAAATCATTCCACTTTCCTACATTTACCTCTTAACACAGGGTGAGGAGGATGGTGTCCACCTTTCTCCTTTGCCTCCCCAAGATATTAAACATGGAACTCTAAAGGAAATGTATGTAGGTGTCTCCAGTCCTTAGAAAGCAGATGTCATAGAATCACAGGGTTGAAGAGAAAGTCGAAGCCAGCTGGGTCGATTTCTTACTCTAGACTTCAATTCCTCCTTCGACATTCCACTAAGAAATCGACCCACCTCTGCTTGAATATCTCTTGTGACAGAGAACTCCCTACCTTTCGAGGCATCTCATTCAATGATTGGATAACTCCTATTGCTGTAAAGTGCCTAGAATAGTGTCTGGCACATATTAGGTATTCCATAAATACTTTTTTTCTTTCATGATTGAGATTCTATTGGTTGCGCTGAGGATCAGTACACAGACATTTCCATTTGTATACAATCCTTAACATACATACTGATAATCTAAAAAGCCATTATTGTAATTCCTTTTTAAGTTGTTCCAGTGACTTTCCAGCTTAAAATCTGGAGGCAATTTTTCCTTAAGAGGCTATCAAATACCAGAATCCCAGTATTTTCATATATTGATAAACTGTTACATATGTCCCACCAATTCAAAACTGAATAGCATATACACCATATACTTAAATTTTCAATCTTCCACAGCACATTAGCTAAGTTATTAGGAAAACAGGACTGTGACCAAAGATGTTACAGAGTGCACACATTTCTGACAGGGAGAGCCATGCTCAAGGGCTGGCTTTCTTTAGGAAACAATTTTTTTTTCTTTTTTAAATTTAAAGACGGGGTTTCACCATGTTGGTCAGGCTGGTCTTGAACTCCCTACCTCAGATGATCCGCCCACCTTGGCCTCCAAAGTGCTTGGATTACAGGCGTGAGCCACCACGCCTGGCCAGGAAACAATTCTACTGAAAAACAGTGTAGAAATAGAAATAATTTAAAATGTCCAAGACATGAAATGCAGGACTGTGATTCCCTGTTGCTATTTGTATACTTTATATTACAGTATATAAAAACTAGCCACCCAGCTATGGAATGTTACGCTAACACCCAAGACAAAGCCTCCCATAATTCAATATCCCACGCTGTCTTCTGGTTGTACCAAAAAAAAAGCAGCAAATGAGTTTATTTCTTAAAAAGCATACACTTAAAAAATGGGATGAGGTGGAATTCCCTCCTTAAAAATGTTTCTGGAGCTACTAAAAACCTTGCATTTACAAAACCGTTGATAAAAATACTCTTCTGGACTGCACAAGAGGGGAGACAGGGACCGCGGATAAGACAGCACACATGACAATCAGATTTGGCTTCTTCGTCTCTGGCTTCATCAGAGGCTGGGCTCTCCTAGATTTTAGTTTCTCCATTTTCTGCAGGTGAATGTTCTTTAGTTCTTGGGTAGCCACTTGGCCTGTTTTCTCTTTGCGCCCCCTTTCCCTTTTGTTTGTACTTTTTTTGTCTGAAGATGTATCCTTTCCTGCCGCCTTTCCGGCTTCGCTTCCACTTTGGCAGGAGCAGGTTTAGCGGACAGCCATGCCCATCGCCTCTTGGGCTCTTCCTTCGCTGCCCCTTGGGCGGAACTGCCCTTCCTCTCGGGCGTCGGCAGCGGGAAGGGCGCGAGCCGGGTGCCTGCGAGCGGCGGTGCTCCGAGAGGCCTCGCGAGGCTGGGCTCAATATTCGCTAATGATCAAAAGAGAATTTATGTTGACAGCCCAAGTCTCCCTTTCCATACTTCCACCTGAAGACTTCGCTCTCCCTTCTGGTGCAAAGCAGGCGTGCAGACTCTGTCTTCCACGAGGTCCAAGAAATTCAAGAGGCTGCAGCTCCGTGGGCCTCGGCCGGCCTCCTCCGTGTTGCTCCTGGTTAAACTCTTATTCCTCAGGTAACACGCTGCTGATCGACTCTCCATCGGCCTGTGGTGCCTAGTACTGGACACCACATCCCCGACAACACCCCAGATGAGCCCTGACACCTCAGTGCTGGCCCACGTAGAACCTGCGGTGCCCCATCGATTTGAAGAACTGCTCAAGAGGCTTTGTGGGAGGTTTGGCTCCTCCTCATCCGCTCGGGCTTGATGTACCTCCCACCACCCCGTTCCCTTCCCAGTGCACTTCCGGTCAGGCAGCCATCAGCTCGCTGCTCAGGGGGATCAGCTGTGGGGACTGAGGCTGGCTTGCTCTTGCAGCCGCAAGAACGCAGAGCGGTCCAGCTCTGAAGCTGTGAGCTCTAAAGCCAGATGCCTTCTCTAGGTGACTTTTTCTGATCATATTCTCCCAGCTGAACAGAATGAACTTTGGTGTTTCTGGCCTCCAGTTCCTGAACTCTGGTGCTTCTGAGGCAGGTAAGGCAGTCTCGTTCCTCTCCTGGAGGAGTAATTTCAGGCCTCCCTGTGCCACCTGCTGGTCCTTTTGCCTGGAATGCTCTTCCTGTCTTCTCTGCTTTCTCGTTCAAGTTTTAGCTTGGGTGTCACCTTCTCTGGGAAGCTGCCTGACCCCCATTTCTACCCACAGTGAGTCACCTGCGCTCTGTTCTTCACTTTCACGATGTTTCCTCGGTCTCCATCATGCTACTCATTAGCCCAGGTGGCAATTATTTGTTGTGGTGTTTGTAGTAGGCTAAGATGGTCTTGTTTTTTCAGTTTTTGCATGTTGCTACTAAATGTGTTTTTGATAAATGAATAAATATAATAGCATAATAATAGCAGGTAAAAATTATTTATTGAGCATTTACCATGTGAATGCACATGCATTTTCTTATTTAAGTGTTCCAGTAACCATATGCTATGGTTATTACCTCAGTTTTAAAGATGTGGAAACTGAGGTTAAGATGAATTATGAAATTTGTTCAAGGCCATACTAGCAGTGTGTGGTGGGTCTGGGATTTAAACCTTGGTCTTTTAAAAAAATTATTCCTAAGTCTTATTTTAAACTATGCAGTATGAATGTTTCTCCCAAAGATTTTAAGCACTCTTGAATGTTGTATCTTGCACCTAAGAAGATAGTTGTCAGAAGAAAACCAATTGCTTAGAATGCCTTTTGCATAGAACTGCTAATAATTCTTTTTGCCAAAAATAGGACTTAGACTCATATTAGGCAGTACAACGTAGTGGTTAAGAACTCAGACTTTGGGCTGGGCCTGGTGGCTCACGCCTGTAATCCAAGCACTTTGGAGGCCAAGGCAGGAGGACTACCTGAGGTCGGGAGTTCAAGAGCAGCCTGACCAACATGGTGAAACCCTGTCTTTAAAAATAAATAAATAAATAATAAAAATAAAAAGAACTCAGACTTTGGAGTCTGCCAGACCTGAGCTCAAATCCTAGCTCTGATACTAGGATCTTGTGTAAATTACAGTAACTTTCCCAAATCATAGTTTGCTTATACAGTATATAAAAAGGGGCTAAAAAAGCTATGCTGGGGAAATGAAACTGTTGTTATTTACAGGTGCCATGATTGTGTGCTTAGAAAATCGAAAATAATCTACTAACTACAGTAGGCTGAAAAATGCACCTCCAACCCCACCTCCCACTCAGGATATCAGGTCCTAATCTCTGGAACCTGTAGCTGTTACCTTATTTGGCAAAAGCATCTTGGCAAATGTACCAAACTCCCTGTTCGCCTCAGTAGGGAAAGCACCATGCTCACGAGGCCAAAGAAGAGACCCAGAGCCAGCAAACGACACATGGAGTTTTATTAGAGGCTCACATACGGGGGAGAGAGTCCAGTGGCAGTGGGCTGGGCAGGAGACCCGCCTTACCTACAGAAATGGTCCGGTGGCGGTGGGCTGGGCAGGAGACCCCCCTTACCTACAGAAATGGTCCGGTGGCGGTGGGCTGGGCAGGAGACCCGCCTTACCTACAGAAATGGTCCGGTGGCGATGGGCCAGACAGCATAACCACATGGCTTTGTGGTGGTGACCCGGGCAGGAGAACCACAACCTCCTTTCTAAGTGTCATGAAGTTAGAAAAACTTAACAGCGTTACAAAATAAAGTCCAGAAATAGACTCATATATCTAATTGCCTGATTTGTGATTGAGGTATTGCGTAGGAAAGAAGGCATAGTTTATTAAATGTGGCTCCATCATGCCCTTTATACAACATTTTCACTTAACAGCCTCCCTGTAATGACCTCCACCTGGAAACTTCACTTAACCCAAAACTCAAGGCCTCAGTCCCCTGTACAGACCAGCCCATATTCCACAGGATTGGCCAGAGCCTCTGATGTTTGTCATAGATAAGGAATGGATGTCCAAGTTGGCCATTACTGGATTCCCTAGCACAAACATTCAGGTGCACCTGCCATACAGGGTCATTCTAAGGATATGTTTAAATCATTGCTATTAGGTGCATTTACCCTACAGCAGATGTGTTTAAGTTAGAGATCTTGTGCTGGGGAGGTGATTTTGGATTAACTGAGTGGGGCATAAAGGCCATTGTATATGTCCTTATAAGAGGGAGGCTGGAGAGGGCGGTTGAAGAAATTAAAGATGACTTCAATAAATAAAAAGATATATTATGTTCATGAATTAGGAGCTCAATATTGTAAGATGTCATTTCTTCCCAAATTAATATATTCTGTAGAGTCCCAATAAAATTCTGGCAGTATTTTTTCGCAAAAATTGATAAGCTGATTAACAAGGCTCATTATACATTTATGGTGACTTACACAGTATAGAATTGTCACAATGTTAGAAAAACTTAACAATGGTACAAAATAAAGTCCAGAAATAGACTCATTACTTGATTTGTGATTAAGGTAGTGCATGAGAAAGAAGGCATAGTTTGTTTATTAAATGTTGCTCCATTGATTATATGGAAAACATATCTTTTCCTATTTCATACCAAACACAAAATCAAAAACAGATGGATAGCAGCTCTAAATGTAAAAGATAAAACAATAAAGTAGAAGAATACATAGGATAACATCTTCGTGATCCTTGAGTAAGCAAAGCCTTATTTAAAAGGACGCAAAAATTGCTAACCAGAAAAAGAAAAATATATGAACAAATTATACTTAACTTTGGTTTTTCAAAAGACATCAATAAGAGGGTAAAAATGTAATGCAAAAATAAAGTATTTTCAACACATATATCCCAAAAACGTCTTGTATCCAGAATATATGAAGAACTCTTACAAATTAGAAAAAGACAGCCCAATAGAAAAATAGGCAGAAGGCTTGAGTAAACAGTTCTCAAAAAGAACATCCATGTGGAAAAACAAATAAGTAAATAAAATAAAGCCAACCATGTGAAAAGGTATTTGACTTCATTAATCATCAAGGGAATGCAAATTAACGTCACAGTGTACCGCTGCACACTCATTGGCATGGCTGCAAAGCAAAAAGAATGTTCCAAAGGCTGGTGAGAATGTGGGGCAAAGTGAACTCTCCCATACTACTGGTGGGAATATACATTTGTGCACTATTTTTGGTAAAGTGTCAGTATTTAGTAAAACTAAACAGATACATGTCCTGGTCTCCAGCTGTTTCATTTCTAGTTATACACCCACGAGAAATGTACTGAAGTAATCACCAAATATGCTAGAATGATCATAGAACTATTTGCAATAGTAGAAATAAAATGGGATATTACCCATATGTCCAAAAACAGTAGACTGAATAAATTTCATCTTATTCACATAATGGAATACTATATAGAAATAAGCAAAAAATGGTCTATATTCATGTGACAATGTGAATGAATCTCAGACAACATCATATTGAGTGAAAAAGGCCAGACCTAAAACAGTACCTATTTGTTAATCCATTTGTATAGACAACAGAAATGGACAAAACTAATCCATGCTGCTAGATATTAGGACAATGGTCACCCTTGCATAGGCATGGTAACTGGAAGGGAACCCAAAGGTGGACCTCAGAGTGCTTGTCATATTGTTTATTTATCTCAGTGCGGGTTATATGTGTGTTTAGTTTGTGAATATTCACTGGGGCCAACATCTATGCTATGTGCACTGGAAAAGTAAATTATGCTTCAGTAAAATGTTAATAAAAACTTACCATATATTCTATGGTATTATGAGGATTAAGAAAAGTAATTTCTTAGCCCAGGACCTGGCACTTAGCAAATATTCAAAACGTGATAACTTTTTTTTTTTTTTTTTGAGGTGGAGTCTCACTTCTGTCACCCAGGCGGAGTGTAGTGGCGTTATCTTGGTTCACTGCAACCTCTGCCTCCACAGTTCAAGCGATTCTTCTGCCTCAGCCTCCCCAGTAGCTGAGACTACAGGTGCACACCACCATGCCTGGCTAATTTTTGTATTTTTAGTGGAAACAGGGTTTCACCCTATTGGCCAGACTGGTCTTGAACTCCTCATCTCATGATCTGCCTGCCTTAGATCCCAAAGTGCTGGGATTATAGGCATGAGCCACCATGCTTGGCCCTAACAACTATGTTTATTTTTGATATATAACATTAATTACTTGCTGATGATTATATGCTACAGCTAATGCTACCAGCTTCATTTTTATTTTTCTTTTCTTTTTTTTTGTTCTTTAAGTTCTGGGGTACATGTGCAGAACGTGCAGGTTTGTTATGTAGTTATACACGTGCCGTGGTGGCTTGCTGCATCCATCACTGTGTCATCTACATTAGGTATTTCTCTTAATGTTATCCCTCCCCTAGTCACCCAGCCCCTGACAGGCCCTGGTGTGTGATGTTCTCCTCCCTGTGTCCATGTGTTCTCATCGTTCAACTCCCACTTATGAGTGAGAACATGTGGTGTTTGCTTTTTCTGTTCTTGTGTTAGTTTGCTGAGAATGATGGTTTCCACCTTCATCCATGTCCCTGCAAAGGACATGAACCCATCCTTTTTCATGGCTGTATAGTATTCCATGGTGTATATGTGCCACAGTTTCTTTATCCAGTTTATCATTGATGGGCATTCGGGTTGGTTCCAAGTCTTTGCTATTGTGAACAGTGTTGCAATAAACATGTGTGCATGTGTCTTTATTATAGAATAATTTATAATCATTTGGGTATATACCCAGTAATAGGATTGCTGGGTCAAATGGTATTTCTAGTTCTAGATCCTTAAGGAATCACCACACTGTCTTCCACAATGTTTGAACTAAATTTACACTTCCACCAACAGGGTAAAAGCATTCTTATTTCTCCACATCCTCTCCAGCATCTGTTGTCTCCTGATTTTTTTAATGATTGCCATTCTAACTGGCGTGAAATGGTATCTCATTGTGGTTTTGATTCACATTTCTCTAATGACCAGTGATGATGAGCATTTTTTCCTATGTCTGTTGGCTGCATAAATGTCTTGAGAAGTGTCTGTTCATATCCTTTACCCACTTTTGGATGGGGTTGTTTTTTTCTTGTAAATTTGTTTAAGTTCTTTGTAAATTCTGGATATTAGCCCTTTTTCAGATGGGTACATTGCAAACATTTTCTCCCATTCTGTAGGTTGCCTGTTCACTTTAATGATAGTTTGTTTTGCTGTGCAAAGTCCTTTAGTTTAAGTAGATCCCATTTGTCTATTTTGGGTTTTGTTACCATTGCTTTTGGTGTTTTAGTCATGACGTCCTTGCCTATGCCTATGTCCTGAATGGTATTGCTTAGCTTTTCTTCGGGGTTTTTACAGTTTTAGGTCTTACATTTAAATCTTGAATCCTTCTTAAGTTAATTTTTGTATAAGGTGTAAGGAAAGGATTTAGTTTCAGCTTTCTGCATGTGGCTAGTGAGTTTTCCCATTGCCATTTATTAAATAGGGAATTATTTCCTCAATGCTTGTCTTTGTCAGGTTGTCCAAGATCAGATGTTGGAGATGTGTGGCATTATTTCTGAGGCCTCTGTTCTGTTCCATTGGTCTGTGTATCTGTTTTGGTACCAGTACCGTGTTGTTTTGGTTACTGCAGCCTTGTAGTATAATTTGAAGTCAGGTAGCATGATGCCTCCAGCTTTTTTTTTTTTTTCTTTAGAATTGTCTTGGTTATGCAGGCTCTCTTTTTTGGTTCCATATGAAATTTAAGGTGGTTGTTTCCAATTCTGTGAAGAAAGTTAGTGGTAGCTTGATGGGGATAGCATTGAATCTATAAATTACTTTGGGCAGTATGGCCATTTTCACGATATTGATTCTTCCTAACCATGAGCATGGAATGTTTTTTCATTTGTTTGTGTCCTCCTTGAGCAGTGGTTTGTAGTTCTCCTTGAAGAGGTCCTTTACATCCCTTGTTAGTTGTATTCTTAGGTATTTAATTCTCTTTGTAGCAATTGTGAATGGGAGGTCATGCATGATTTGCCTCTCTGTTTGTCTGTTATTGGTATATAGGAATGCTTGTGATTTTTGCCGATTGATTTTGTATCCTGAGACTTTGCTGAAGTTGCTTATCAGCTTAAGGAGATTTTGGGGTGAGGATGAGGTTTTCTTCTCTCCTTTCTTCTTTATTAGTCTGGCAAGTGGTCTATCTATTTTGGTGATCTTTTAAAAAAACTAGCTCCTGGATTCATTAATTTTTTGAAGGGTTTTTGATGTCTCTATCTCCCTCAGTTCTGCTTTGATCTTAGTTATTTCTTGTCTTCTGCTAGATTTTTAATTTGTTCTTGCTCCTCTAGTTCTTTTAATTGTGATGTTAAGGTATTGATTTTAGATCTTTCCTACTTTCCCTTTTGGGCATTTAGTGCTATATATTTTCCTCTACACACTGCTTTAAATGTGTCCCAAAGATTCTGGTACATTGTGTCTTTGTTCTCACTGGTTTCAAAGAACATCTTTATTTCTGCCTTCATTTTGTTGGTTATCCAGTAGTCATTCAGAAGCAGGTTGTTCAGTTTCCATGTAGTTGTGTGGTTTTGAGTGAGTATCTTAGTCCTGCGTTCTAATTTGATTGCACTGTGGTCTGAGAGACTGTTATGATTTCTGTTCTTTTGCATTTGCTGAGAAGAGTTTTACTTTCAATTATGTGGTCAATTTTAGAATAAGTCCAATATGGTACGGAGAAGAATGTATATTCTGTTGATTTGGGGTGGAGAGTTCTGTAGATGTCTATTAGGTCTGCTTGGTCCAGTTATGAGTTCAAGTCCTGGATATCCTTGTTAATTTTCTGTCTCATTGATCTAATATTGACAGTGGGGTGTTAAAGTCTCCCACTATTATGATGTGAGAGTCTAAGTCTCTTCGTACGTCTCTAAGAACTTGCTTTATGAATCTGGGTGATCCTGTATTGGGTGCATATATGTTTAGGATAATTAGCTCTTCTTGTTGCATTGATCTCTTTATCATTATGTAATGCCCTTTTTTGTCTCTTGATATTTTTTGGTTTAAAGTCTGTTTTATCAGAGACTAGGATTGCAAACTCTTGTTTTTTTTTTTGATTTGTTTTGTTTTTTTTTTGCTTTCCATTTGCTTGGTAAATCTTCCTCCATCCTTTTATTTTGAGCCTATGTGTGTCTTTGCACATGAGATGGGTCTCCTGAATATAGCACGTCGATTGGTATTGACTGTTTATCCAATTTGCCAGTCTGTGTCTTTTAATTGGGGCATTTAGCCCATTTACATTTAAGATTAATATTGTTATATATGAATCTGATCCTGCCATTATGATGCTAGCTGGTTATTTTGTCCATTAGTTGATGCAGTTTCTTCATAGCGTTGATTGTCTTTCCAGTTTGATATGTTTATGCAGTGGCTTGTACCAGTTGTTCCTTTCCATGTTTAGTGCTTCCTTCAGGAGCTCTTTTAAGGCAGGCCTGGTGGTGATAAAATCTCTCAGTATTTGCTTGTCTGTAAAGGATTTTATTTCTCCTTAGCTTATGAAGCTTAGAATTTTCTTTTAAAGAAATTTAAAGAATTTTACTTTAAAGAAAATTCTTTTCTTTAAAAATGTTGAATATTGGCCCCCACTCCCTTCTGGCTTGTAGGATTTCTACAGAGAGATCTGGTATGAGTCTGATGGGCTTCCCTTTTTGGGTAACCTGACCTTTCTCTCTGGCTGCCCTTAGCATTTTTTCCTTCACTTCAACCTTGGTGAATCTGATGGTTGTGTGTCTTGGGGTTGCTCTTCTTGAGGAGTATCTTTGTGGTGTTCTCTGTATTTCCTGAATTTGAGTGTTGGCCTGCCTTGCTAGGTTGGAGAAGTTCTCCTGGATAACATCCTGAAGAGAGTTTTTCAACTTGGTTTCATTCTCCTTGTCACTTTCAGGTACACCAACCAAACGTAGATTTGATCTTTTCACGTAATCCCATATTTCTTGGAGGTTTTGTTCATTTCTTTTCACTCTAATCTTGTCTTCTCTTTATTTCATTGAGTTCATCTTCAATCTTTGATAGCCTTCCTTCTACTTGATCAGTTTGGCTATTGAAACTTGTGTATGCTTCACGAAGTTCTCATGCCATGTTTTTCAGCTCCATCAGGTCATTTATGTTCTTCTCTAAGCTGGTTATTCTAGTTAGCATTTCATCTAACCTTTTTTCAAGGTTCTTAGCTTCCTTGCATTGGGTTAGAACATGCTCCTTTAGCTCAGAGAAGTTTGTTATTACCTACCTTCTGAAGGCTGCTTCTGTCAGTTTGTCAAACTCATTCTCTGTCCAGTTTTGTTCCCTTGCTGGTGAGGAGTTGTGATCCCTTGGAGGAGAAGAGGCGTTCTTGTTTTGGGAATTTTCAGCCTTTTTGTGCTGGTTTCTTCCCATGTTTGTAGATTTATCTACCTTTGGTCTTTGAAGTCAGTGACCTTTGGTTGAGGTCTCTGAGTGGATGTGCTTTCTGTTGATGTTGAAACTATTTCCTTCTGTTTGTTAGTTTTCCTTCTAACAGTCTGTCCCCTCTGCTGTAGGTCTGCTGGAGTTTGTTGGAGGTCCACTCCAGGCCCTGCTTGCCTGGAAATCACCAGCAGGGGCTATAGAACAGCAAAGGTTGCTGCCCGTTCCTTCCTCTATTAGCTTTGTCTCATAAAGGTACCTGCGTGATGCCAGCCAGAGCTCTCCTGTATGAGGTATCTGTTGGCCCCTACTGGGAGGTGTCTCCCAGTCAGGATACATGGGGGTCAGGGAGCCACTTGAGGTGGCAGTCTGTCCCTTATCAGAGCTCGAACGCTGTGCTGGGAGGTTCGCTTCTCTCTTCAGAGCTGCCAGGCAGGGACATTTAAGTCTGCTGAGGCTATACCCACAGCCACCCCTTTTCCCAAGTGCTCTATCTCAGGAAGGTGGGCGCTTTATTTATAAGTCCGTGATGTGCTGCTGTCTTTTTTCAGTGATGCCCTGCCCAGTGAGGAGGGGGTCTAGGGACACACTCTGCCTGCAGAGGCCTTGCTGAACTGCTGTGGGCTCCACCCAGTTTGAACTTCCTGAGGCTTTGTTTACACTGTGTTGTTAAAACTGCCTGGCATCAGCTTGAATGTCCCAGGTCAAGCTCAGACTGCTGTGCTGGCTGTGAGAATTTCAAGCCAGTGGATCTTAGCTTGCGGGTCTTCAGGAGGTGGAGGCCACTGAGTCAGATCACTTGGTCCCCTGGCTTCAGCCCTCTTTCCAGGGGAGTAAACGGTTTTGTCTCATTGGCATTCCAGGTGCCACTGGGGTATGAAAATAAAAGCTGCTGCAGCTAGCTCAGTGTCTTCCCAAATGGCTGCCCAGTTTTGTGCTAGAAATCTAGGGCCCTGGTGTTATAGGCACTGGAGGGAATCTCCTGGTCTGTGGGTTGTGAAGACCTTGGGAAAAGCACAGTATCTGGGTCGGAGTGCAGAGGACAGTCCCTAATGGCTTCCTTTGGCTAGGAGAGGGAGTTCCCCAGTCCCTTGTGCTTCCCAGGTGAGACAACACCTCACCCTGCTTCAGCTCACCCTCCTTGGGCTGCACCCATTGTTCAGCCAGTCCCAATGTGATGAATGAGGTACCTCAGTTGGAAATGTGGAGATCACCCACCTTCTGTGTCAGTCTTGCTGGGAGCTGTGCACCAGAGCTGTTCCTATTTGGCCATCTTGCCAGCCTCCTACCAGATTCATTTTTAAGTTGCTTTAAGTTAGTCTGACAAATGAAGGCCTGTCCAGTCCTGACTCTGCTGCAGTGACTTTGAAATTTGTTAAAATTTGTGTAGCAGTGTTGAGCATCATGAGATTTGTGAGCTGAACCGTGGTGAACCGTAACTTCTGTTAACGTGAAATTATTGCTCTTCATTTTGAACATTTTTCTAAAGCAGTTCTGGGAAGTGAGGCCAAGAGCCATGAAAGGACCATGACTAAGGTTTTCCAGAATCACCTCTGATATGGATTTAACATACAGGTGTGTTATCTAAGTGAGATTCAGAAATGGCTTTAGACAGGACTTTTGCAGGGGCTCGTGAGTTTGAGGAGTGCTACAAATGCGAAATGTTCATGTTACCTGCCCCCTCAGCACATACTGGTCTCATTTGCACTCTGTACAAAGTTTCTTATTGTCTCCTTAACATTATAATGATCCTAAGGCCAAATTCTCAGATAGATGAAGATGTAGTTTACGTTGAGCATTGCAGTTTGTTGGCTTATACAATTTCTTATTGCAGAAAGTCTCAAAGTGGTTTACAACAGCTGTTTGAGCCTTTCACAGAGAAGGAAAGAAAGCTGGTTTGTAGAGGAAGACAGAATGAAACAGACGCATAGGAGAAAGTAGAGGGAATATTTGGGGAAGAGAGAGGTAAGAGACTAGGAGAGGAAATGCTTTGGTTTCTGATATTTCTCTCAATCGTGGTTTTTGTCCCTCCTCTGATCCAACTATACGTCCTCTCCGGATTATGTAATATCATAACTCCATGGTATTACAGGGACTCCTCCCTTTATGTTTAGTTTAAGCAAGCTCAGGTAGGCTGCCCACAGTCTCCAACTAGCAGGGCGTATTGCAACAAGATAAAGTCACGTTTAAAATGTGTTGACAAATGGAAAATGAGACCTGAAGGCTAGAATGGTGTCTGGGGAGATAGATGATACCAGTGGAAAGCCACAGGGCCCAGTGAATTTGCTGCTGGTAGCCAGCATATCTGGCTTTTGCTTTTTTAGCAGCCAATGCCAAAGAGCAGGACTCCTCAGGGATCGGTGGTTCTCAACCGTGACTGTATGTTAGGGACATTGGGTAGCTTCTAAAAAATACTTCCAGGCCCTATCCCAAGAGACAGTGATTTAATTGTTCTAGTCTGGCATCTGTATGTTATAAAAACTTACTAATGATTATAAAGTATGGCCAGGGTGAAGAGCCACCAAGTTATATTATTCACAATATGTAGAAATAAAAGTAAACAGATAAACCAAACAAAAACAATTTGTTAAGAGAAGTACAGGAGTGGAAGTACAGGAGAGAGAAATTCCTCCTGTGGATTTTTAGCTGGAGGGCATGTGTGATACAATGAACAATGTCTTCAACAATATCCCTATAGTAAATAGTTAACTTTCCCCAAATGGGGATTCATGGAATTATCCCCAGGCACCACTCAGGAAAAACACCTCCGCAGTCATGGACCAAAGCCCAGGCTGGTCTTGGACTCCTGAACTCAAGCAATCTTCCCATCTCAGCCTCCCAAAGTGCTGGGATTACAGGTTTGAGCCACCGTGTCTAGCACTCCCCCTTTTTGGGATGCTGACACTGGGAACAAGCCATTATGTTTTGAGGAAATCCAAACTAGCCAAAGTAGAGAGACAATGTAGAGAGAGCTGAGGACCCCTGAGCAACAGCCACTAGACACATAAATGAATCACTCTTCAGATGATTCCAGCCTCCAGCCTCCCCGTCTTCCAGCTGAATTCTTAGACATCTTGGAGCAGAAGCAAGGTATGTCTTATGTGTTCCATCTGAATTTCAGGCCCACAGAATCTCTGAGCAGAAAAGATGTTTTCATAGCTTTAATCCAGTATGTTTTGGGTAATTTATTACATAGTCATAATAACTGGGATATGGGGCTACTTCCTCAATAGCCTATAGGACTCAACTCAGATGTCAGAGGTGACCTCCTCCAGAATCCTTTTTGTTTTTTATTTTTTGAGATGGAGTTTCACTCTTGTCGCCCAGGCTGGAGCGCAATGGTGTGATCTCGGCTCACTGCGACCTCTGCCTCCTGGGTTCAAGCGATTCTCCTGCCTCAGGCTCCCGAGTAGCTAGGGTTACAGGCATAACCACCATGCCCAGATAATTTTATATTTTTAGTAGAGACAGGGTTTCTCCATGTTGGTTAGGCTGGTCTCAAACTCCCGACCTCAGGTGATCTGCCTGCCTCGGCCTCCCAAAATGCTGGGATTACAGGCATGAGCCACTGTACCTGGCCCAGAATCCTTTTATGAAACCAAATTTCCATATGCCCACATGTGTGCCTTAGGTACCTCTTTCTATGTGTCCACAGCCTGAAATGTAATTGTTAGTTTTCCTATTTATCTAATATGTCTGACGCAGACACTCTACTGGTGAATGAGTGATATTTGTTGGCCTCCTGTTTCTTCAGTAGCAGTCAATGATGCTAAGGGAATAGGGTAACATAATGGGCCAGTTCAGGGGGTAGGGCAGATTACCTGATGAAGGGCATTGCAAAAGCTCCTGGGGCACCAAAAAAAGAAAAAGAAAAAAAAAATGAGAGCTACCCCAGTCCTCTACAGATGGCCAAACCTTAGGTCTCCAAATTCTCACTCATTCTCGCTTAGCCCTGGGTTTCAGCTCAGTGCTATGGTTCAGTGCCTAAAGACTTAACTTCCTATCAGGAAGTGACTTCAGCTCCGGGGAAAAGAAAGCCCACTGGATTTGCTTGGATCGAATGTTAAGAGAGATTGACAAAAGGATGTTCTTTGACATTTGCCAAAGGCAATTTTTTTTTATAATGAGGGAAGAGAAACAGCCGTATGTCCCAGGAGACTGATTATGGCACTAGAGTCAAATCCACACTCTGGAATGCAATTTGATACATTGCCTTAATATAGATTAAATTCATAAGATACTCAGCAAATTAATCAATAATTCCAAAGTCAATAAATATTAAACATGTGAATTATTTAAATAATGAGCTAATTATTGAACGCTTCAGTGGCCAGAAAAAAGGAGGTTTGGATTTATTTTCTGAGAGTGGCTCCCTGTAGCGTCCCTTGGGCAACGTGTGATAGCTTTTGATCTGTGATCTGACAGATTAAGGGAGCTTCAGGGAGAGGCCTCTCACTTGTACAAAAATAGTCTTCTTGGTTACTGTTTGAGGGGACAAAAGGAAAGAAGTGTATGATGTCTCTGAAATATAGCCTTTAGAGAGTCATTCTGTGTGTTAACTAAGGAATTTGCATTAATATACCTAATGAAACCACCTTTGTAAAGGTTATGACAGTGAGAGAAATTTAGCTTGGCTGGCTCCATCTTGCTTCTAGCCTCACAGGCTGGCTACCTTACTCATTCCTGGGCAGATGCCAAGCTAACGGAGGAATTTGCTTTATAGTTTAACTTTGAAGCAAGAATGATAATAGTCCCTCCCTAAAACTGAGCCTCTCCTTTTTTGGAGACTGAAACCGCCTTTGTAAAACTAATGAAAGTTAGGATTGGGAGGGATCTGAATTCTGCTAAGATGTAGGCATAGTTACCTTTCTATAATCATGTGCAAGAGGTCACAAGATTTGTGACTTCCCCAGTTGCTCTTATAAGCATCACTATTGTAGAACCTAAGATTGGTGTTTTGAGATGATTTTCAGACCTTTGCATTCTGGATACCAGCTGACTTTACCTGGACCCGTGACTCATGACTCAACCAGTGCTGTGGCCCCCACCCGGAGGTGGACTCAGCACATGAGGATTGTTTGCCATAGTTTATCCCCAGTCAATGAGCAGCACCTATTCCCTAACTCCCTGCCTGCCAACTTACCCATAAAAACCCTAGCCTCCAACTTCTCAGAGGAACTGATTTGAGTAATAAACTCTTGTTTTTCATGTGGCCTGCCGTGCCTTAATTAAACTCTTCCTTTCCTGTAATACTGCTGTCTCAGTGAATTGGCTCTATCTGTGCAGCATGCAAGAAGTGTAGAAACACGTAGACTTCCTGGGCTCAGACAGATGTACTTGCAAAGCATAATTTTCAAAAAGTTAAAAACATAATTCTCATGCAAATTTGTAGTGAGCATGCATGAAAGATTAATTAGCGGTTTTATGGACTGAAGTGTGTTCTCTCAGTCTGTATATTGAAGTTTTAACTTCCAGGACACTCGGAATATGACTGTATTTGGTGATCAGGGCTTTATTTTTATTTATTTATTTATTTATTTTGAGAGGGAGTCTTGCTCTGTAGCCCAGGCTGGAGTGCAGTGGTATGATCTCAACTCACTGCAACCTCTGCCTCTCGGGTCCAAGCAATTCTCCTGCCTCAGCTTCTCAAGTCACTGGGATTATAGGCACACGCCACCATCCCCAGCTAATTTTTGTATTTTTTTAGTAGAGATGGGGTTTCACCATGTTGACCAGGCTGGTCTCCAACTCCTGACCTTGTGATCCGCCTGCCATGGCCTCCTAAAGTGCTGGGATTACAGGCGTAAGCCACCGTGCCAGGCCGATAAGGGCTTTAAAGAAGTAATTAGGGTTGGCCTGCTGTGGTGGCTCACACCTGTAGTCCCAGGACTTTGGGACGCCGAGGCAGGCACATCACCTGAGGTCAGGAGTTCGAGACCAGCCTGGCCAACATGATAAAACCCTGTCTTGACTAAAAATACAAAAAAAAAAAAAAAAAAAAAAAAAAAAAAAAAAAAAAGCTGGGCGGGGGGGGGGGGGGGGTTAAACCCCGTTAAATAGGTGGGGGGGGCCATGGAAGGGAAAGGGGGGGGGTGGGGAAGATTGTTCAATGCGTGGGGGG
>CAUYLG010062999.1:0-54833 GCA_963573385.1 Cacajao melanocephalus | reverse complement strand
AATAAAAATAAAAGTGCTATTCAATTACCTGCCTCCTCACCCCCAGTTATCTGTGTGATAAAAAAAATCATTTTTTTTTTTTTTTTTTTTTTTTTTTTGTTTTTTTTTGTGCCAAGTTTAACCCAGCGGGGTTTGTTGTTCGCCTAGATCGCACAATTGCACAAATCCCGCGTGGTTAACCGCGGGCTCACACAACCCAAAAAAAAAAAAAAAAAAAAAAAAAAAATGATTTTTTTAATCACACAGATAACTGGGGGTGAGGAGGCAGGTAATTGAATAGCACTTTTATTTTTATTTTATTTTTTTTTTAGATGGAGCTTGGCTCTGTTGCCCAGGCTGGAGTGCAGTGGCATGATCTTGGCTTACTGCAACCTCTAACTACTAGGTTCAAACGATTCTCCTGCCTCAGCCTCCCAAGTAGCTGGGTTTACAGGTGTGCACCACCACACCTGGCTTATTTTTGCCTGTTTTATTTTTGAGACAAGGTCTTAGTCATCTGGGCTGGAGTGCAGTTGGTGTCATTATGGCTCACTGCAGCCTTGTCCTCCTGGGCACAGGTGATCCTCCCACCTTAGCTTCCCAGGTAGCTGGGACTACAGGTGTAAGCCACCATGCCAGGCTAATTTTTTCTTTTTTTGTATAGACAGGGTTTTGCCATAGTTTCCAGGTTGGTCTTGAACTCCTGGCTCAAGCCATCCCCCCCACCTCAGCCTCACAGTGTGCTGGGATTACAGGCGTGTGTCACCACACCTGGCCCGAATGGCATTTTAAGAGGATCAGAAACAGGAAAAAGTATGAACTTTGCAGAAGTACAGATAGGTGCAGCTGTTGCATGAAATAGAAATAGGGAAAGAGACAGGAGGCATGACTGACAGGTGGAACCAGATTGTAAAAAGTCTTATATGCCAATTCAAGGGAATTAGACATTACTTTGAAGGCAAATAGGCAGAACAGGAAATCAAACGAAGAATTTTAAACATGAGTAGCATGATCAAGCTTCTTTTTAAAAATGAAAACTGTGAGCAGTGTGAAGAGACCAAGGGCAGGAGACAGGGATCTTGTAAGAAATTCTAGTAAAAGATCAAGGACTAAACCAAGTAGTATTTGAGGAAATGAAAAAGGGAAGCTGAATCTGGAAGATATTACTGGGTTGACTAGAAGGCTATCTAGCATAGTGGTAGCTCTGGAGTTAGATATTCATTTGTCCACTGTGTAAACTCTAGGAAGTAAGCTAAACAATCAATTTCCTTAACCATAAAATGAAGTAAACATTAAGACATTCCTCATAGGTTTGGTGGGAGGATTAGGGGTAGGTAGGGGGAAAGATAAGGCACAAAAAGCATTTAGCACAATGTCTGGTGCAAAATAATGCTCAGTTATCACTATTCCTGCATCAGGGAGATGAAGAGATTGAGCTACTCCTACTATCCAGCTCTTGAATAAGGCCTGCTTCTGCTTTTCAATCCTAACAATGCCCATTGCTTAGATGAGTGGTTCTCAAAGTGCGGGTCTCCACACTAGCAGCTGCAGCAGTCACACCTGAGAACTTGTTAGAAATGCAAATTCTCAAATCCCACAAAGAACTACAGTCAGAAACTCTAGGGGTCGGGCCCAGCAGTCGGTAGCCTAACAGGCCCTCCCAGGTAATTCTGTTATATGCTGAAGGATGAGAATTACTAGGGTGTCCCTCCTAACAACACTTTGCTCTTGAATTTATCTTTCAGATCAGTCACTGACTTCCTAAAACAACATGCCAATGCCACTCCCAGACAGACCAGTATATAAATACCACCTCTCAGTTTTAGGAAACGTTGGCCAAGTCTCTTTAACCTATTTGGGTCTCAGTTCCCATTGGAACTGAAAAAGGGAACACTAAACATGATATAAACTAAAATGGCATACCTCACCTTGATGCTTCATGATTTATGGCTGTTTTATTACTACTGCACCTATTATCCCATTTGGTCCTCACAACATAAAAATAAAACTATTATGAAAGCAAAATCACTGGATTAAAGATATCCAAGTTGATAAAACAGCCAAGATTAAAACACAAATTTCCTGAGTCTGAACTCTGGTTTTTTTCATTAGACCAACCAGGCTGTTTCTACAATATCAAGAACACTTTTCCAAAATAAAAAATCACATTTCAATATTATCAATTTGATGCAAGATTTCCAAAAATGAAAAATCATATTCTTCAGAGATGGATGGTTAAAGCTATACAGACATTTTTAATAGCAGTTTTGAGTTAGAATTAAATCATAAAATAAATATATTTATTTACCTGTTATCTGAGTATTTATACTAAGTACAGAAATAGCTGAAATTAAAAAGCAACTCCTTTACTTTTAAGCTTTTATTTTATCACTCTTATCAAACACATATCAGAAAGCATATCAACAGTGCATCTTATGGTGCGTCAGTTTACAACAAAACTGAACAAGGCAATTGTGTTTACAGAAAAAGTCTTCAGCAAAAAAGTATGCAATACAGTCAACTGAAACGCATTGTTCATACTTTTTAGGAATATAGGAAAGTGAAAAATAAAAGTCCTTTGCTATTCAACAGGAAAAAGAGTTTAAAAGACTTGAATGAAAATCAGAAATTTAGGGACTTGAGAAAATAACTTTTTGGTACTGACACACATCTACATAAACAATCCCACTTAGTTTTTGTTTTGTTTTGTTTTGTTTTTTAAAAAAAAACAACAACAAAACAAAACCTCACAATGAGACATCACAAAGAATACAGAACCACAGTGCCAAGAAATGCCAAGACCAATATGCTACTGAAACAACTGGTAGAAAGGTTACAGACAACTCTTCACTATGTATTGTAATATTCTTGTAGTTCTGAGGTGAAGGTAAACCAACAGGAGAGATTACTCCTTGTAACTGGCTTTGGTTTAAGTGATCTTTCACATTTGTTTCTAACCATATCTTCTTATCAAAAATGTAGCAATTACGCTACTGAGGGAAAATAGTACTAGGTTTTAATATTCACAACCAACTACTCCAGCTGACACAGGATGCCATCAACTGTTAAAATTTATTGACCATAATTAGATTTTATAAGAGTGATCAACAGAGAGCACAGACGGTGCCTTTTTGGGAAAAAAAAAAAAAAAAAAAAATCCCTTCTACCCCAGATTTGACACTATTAAGAAGTTGTAAAGGAATGTTAAATCACTTAAGATATTTCAAAAAAGAATTAAGAATGGAAGAGTAAATTCTGCTGGAAAAGATATGACAGCTTTACACTCTGCAAAGTAAGTAATCTACAGAGATTCAGCTTAACTTTTTTTTATTATAATAAACATATTTACTTCCGTAAGGTGCTGAAACTTTGCAGCTAGTGCATACTAATGCCACCCACTGTACCCAATGTGCAAAAGGAAATAATGGAGATGGCTAACCTCCAGTTTTCCGATCCTTGATTTGCATAAGTGGTGATGTACACCAAATACACAAAAGCTGGAGTATAAATATTTATTTTTAAAAATTAGGCCAAACTGAATATAGATATTTAATCTGGTTTCACAAACCCTTAAAATAATTTTCTGAGGAAACAATGATGAGGAATGTATAGGAAAGGCAATGTTTCTATGCTAGTGGTATCAAACCTGGAACTTAAAATATAAGTATCATTTTTAGCTCATTAACTATATGGGAGATTACTAAGACCAGTAAGGGAGCCATTTTCTTCCCCTTCTTTATTTTTATTACTTATCTTTCTCCTCTTTACTCTTAAAATTGGCAATCTTCTGACAACTCATGCTAATAATACAGCTACATATAATTCAAATAACTAAAGAATATGTAGGATTTTTAAATACCTCACTACATTTGCTCTTATACCCTCATTGTCCTGATATCATAAATATTATTAAGGGAAGATAACTTAGAAGGGGAAAGCAATTCCAACCTGGGATACAAAAAGTGATTACAAATAATTATCTTGTTGATAGTAAGGGCTTATGGTAACAAGCTCTGATTTTCACATAAAGATTTCCCCCAAAAAACAAAATATGAACAATTCCAGTTTTTTCCCCCAGAATGTGACTTATTTCCATTATACATAGCAGTATAACAAAATAAGCTCTCCTCTGCACAAAAAAGATTAATGGTTATGTAAGACAAATAAGACAGAATGCTTCTCTTTGCCTTTAAATTAAAATACTATTAACCTAGATAACAAAATATATATGGCCTTCCTCAAAAGAGCCACCAGCTTTCTTCTGGTTATTGTGACAGCTACCCAATGTAATGGGAAATAACAGTCAAGCAGTCATTTGATAGGTTTCCCATGAATTCCAGCATTTACAGTGCCACAAACACAACTGCCATAATTATGACAACTCTGAAAAGCACAAATAAAGCAAATTTAAAACATTAATTCACATAAGCAGTACAAGGCAGAACAAAAGTGCTGAGTGGTAGGAAAATGAATAAAAATTTCCTATCAGGAGAATAAAGTTTGTGTAAACTATCTTATATCCTGCAGATCACTTTAATGACCACCTATAAAATATAAAATTTCCTAAATACACTCTGATTTATAGATATTTCTCTTAAGTCCATTTCTCCTATAAAATTACAGCAAAAATATTAAAATTATTTACCACCTTCTTAAATATCCACGGCACTTATCAAGTACATGCCACTGTGAATCTACTGGTCATTATACAATTTTAAAAATAGTGAAAAACATCTAAGGAAGGCAGCTACAATAACAAACATCATATATCCTATAGTATCAGGCAGAGAAGCTATCCTAAAACAAAATAAAACAGATCTTCAAAATTCTGGGTACTCCAAAAACTAAAATATACATGTTCTTCTGTGATCAAGAATGGGACTTATCTAAATATACCACGAGAGGCTCAGCTCCATCTGATGGAGACAACATTTTTATGTTCATTGAGAAAGCTAGTAAGTAATGCTAACTTGAAAAACTACCCTCTCAAAATAAAAGTGATTTACTGAGCACCTTAAGAAATGGGAATTCTTTTGAGCAAACTGTGACCAACAACTTGTCTATATGTGACCATAATTGACAAGAAATACAATTATATCAGAGAGCTACAGTAATAGAATTTGACGAAGGAACTTGATATTAAAAATAGATCTAGGCTGGGCGCGGTGGCTCACGCCTGTAATCCCAGCACTTTGGGAGGCCGAGGCAGGCGGATCATGAGGTTAGGAGTTCAAGACCAGCCTGGCCAACATAGTGAAACCTCGTCTCAAATAAAAGTACAAAAAAAAAAAAAATTAGCTGGGCGCGGTGGCACACGCCTGTAATCCCAGCTACTTGGGAGGCAGAGGCAGGAGACTCACTTGAACAGAGGAGGTGGAGGTTGCAGTGAGCTGAGATCGTACCACTGCACAGTCCAGCCCAGGCGACAGTGCGAGACTCTGTCTCAAAAAAAACAAAAAACAGAACTAGAGATCCAAGGAAGAATTAAATTCTGCCAGACAATTCTGGCTTTTCCATCGTATGTAATATTGGAATAAAATCAAATATGAGTAGTTTTACACATATTAAAAAAATAAGGTAAAACAAGGCTATTTCCAGGCAGATAGTGAAAAAATAATAATAATATAGATAGATAGATAGATAGATAGATAGATAGATAGATAGATAGATAGATAGATGTGGAAATAAAACAAAAGGTAAACCAAGAAAATTTTGGACTTTTATACTGTATGACTCAATCTACAAGTTACTCCAGGAAAAAGGCAGAAGTGCTATTAATTATCATCATCTGGGAAGCTTTCACCCAAATGAGTTTTAGTATTTTCCAGGAAACACAAGGCACTTGCTTACATCTTTATCTACACAACCACCAGACTCAAAGTCATGATGTGATTCCATCTGTACCCCAATCTGAATAAAGCCACCTAGCATGTACCCTTGCATAAGTGTCTCGGTAAATCAATAGTCACTGAGTGTCTCCCCTATTCCTTCACCCAGTAACTATGTTGCTACAATTACTATCATTTACAATGGTGCTGATTTTCATTAAATTAATTGTAAAAAAGAAAAAGAAAGTCATACTGTCAAGTATAACTGATAGCAGTAATTATGTGTAAGACAGGCCTAATAGAAAACAAGACCTAAAAGAAAAAGATACCAAAATGTTAGTTATCTGCATGGTGAATTAACTAAAGTAAGCCATGGAACAGCTTCTGATAAGTGTTCCAACTCTGTCTTTTATTCTAGAAAAGTAACTGATGCCCTTACCAGAGTGAAGGTCCAGTGCAATAAGACAGAAAAAAGCCTTCTGCCCATGGTTTCCCTTCAGGTTTCTCTACGTGGCAGCAATCCTTATAATAAATTTGCTCAATAGTTAAAAAATATAAGCAACACAAATCTAGAAGACAAGTTAAATAAGTATTCAGAGATTTTCTTTTAAAGAATAATTTAACATATCTCAGCACTCTTTAGCAGCTGGAGTACCAAAAAGAAGGCAATATTTCTCTCAATGAAAACAAAGAGAAGTTTCAGTAAAACTATACTTATGATTTTTGTTCTAAAAGCAGCCAGTTTGGCTCAAGGCATAGCAGAAAGGGAATCCCTCTAAAGAGGGCTGCTATATTGGTGGCCACAAAAAAGGAAGACATCCAGTGGTAATAAATGCAATCTATTATTGCAAGAGGATAGTTTTAAAAATTCCTTTAAAAGGCAGTCAATACTTTTAGTTAATGCTGTCTCTTACTGAGATGTCCAACTTTACTTGTTTTTGTCCTGTAAATACAGCATTAGTTTTCTTAGTGGCTAGCTAGCTACCCCCTCCAAATATATTTCAAAAGAATCAAGTATTTCCTACAGAATAATCACTGCATGTGCCTTTCCTGGGTGTAAAATGTGCCACAATAATACCCCAAAGAAGTAACTGGGAAGGCAAGAGGCAAGGAAGCACAGGTATTAATCTAGGGAATGAAAAACTACCTGAGATAAAATTAGACCCAAAGGGTAGGGGTTAAGAGACATGAACCCTCACCTCTTTACCCTTCCTCTCAAAAAGAAAATTTCTCGTTTTTTCAGTAATTTCAAGAAATCAAAATCCCTATGTATGTATTTCATCCTAATCATGAAACTTGTATCTTTTGATAATATTTGGTTCAGGTTTAAGAAAGATATTAAACTTCCGATAATATTAGAAGAGGGAGGGGTAATCTGCTAATATCATCTTTGGTAGAATGGGTTAAGAGCTATACAGTAATTCAAATCACAGGAGGCATTTTTTTTTCAATTCTCTGGCTTTAATATAAAACATTTAATTAAATGCATGGTTAATTCAAGGCTCATCAATTATTCCCTCAGCTCCCTTAAAATCTAGTTAGCATCTTCTGTAATAAAATTCTACAGTGTCAAGCACTAAATATATGTATGAATGTATCAGCAATAAGATGACAATCAAAGAATGCTGTGAAGATCGGCATCAAGATGTTAGCAGCATACTGCAGGACTAAGCTTAGAAGCCTACCTGCAGGTTATCTGTAAGGACTTTTCTTTTGGGGGAGGAGGGGAGAGAAAAGTACATGTGCTAACTTAGGATACTTGCCCTTAAGGAACAGACGTTTCTAATCACCAGAAAATCTGCTACCCATATGAACATTTAGGAAAATTTAGGTCTTCACAATACTGGTTCTGCCCATTTGAATTCTGACTTGAAAACAAATCAATTTATAATCAACCTCTGAAAGTGCCAAAATAAAAAATAACAGTTCTTCCTTCTAAGAGCACATATTGGGGAACATGCCACGAGACCCTTTGGTAATTCAGAAATCAGCCTCCTTATGCCAAATTTGGTTTCATAATAAACATTAAACGAGAGTCCTGAATTTGACAATTGTAAATAACTAAAATGTCAAACACTAATTGTTTGAATGGGGTAAAATATTTCATTCTTTAAAATGCAAATTCTAATTGGACTCTCAGCAACCTGCATGGCAAACAAGGAAATATGAGAAGGCTTCCAGCAGGGAAAGATATAAAAGACTTTTTCCTTAGGAAAAAAATAAATAAATAAAACTTGTCTTTTTTTTTTTTGGTACAATCAGTGCTTCATAAAGGTGTCCTAATTTTTATATCTTTAAAGACAACCTACCATGATGTAAGAAGAATCCATAATTACAATTCTAAAAGCCATGTCATCAACTTGTGTCCATGAACTCATGCACACCGGCATTCTCTACAAAGAGACACATCAGGTTGCTATGAATCCTTTTAAGAATTCCTTAAGAATTCTTTGAGTTTTTCTTCCTTTCTACTTCTATCTCATTATATCTACGCCTTTCTTAACTTCCTTGCAGTCAAAAGCCAAACTACCTGGGATGCTATTCCTCTATCTTCAGGTAAGGATAGAGGCAGAGAATGAGAGAAGGGGAGGAAAAAGGGAGCAGGGATACGAGAAACAGAAAGGAAGAAAAAAAGAATTCTTTATTTTCCATCCTCTCTCCGCCCATTTTTTTCTTTTCCCTTTACTGTATATCTAATTCTTTTGACCCACTTCAATTCTCCATCATAGTAGGTAGAGCCACATCTTGAGAAGTCTTAAAACTATAGATTTAGTACAAAAAAGATGAGCTAATACAGAGTCTAAATTAGACTGAAAGGGGTTGATTTACATGTGGCAAAACTTAGTCTTTGTTCTAACCATTTTAGAAGTCTCAATGTAACTCCAGGCTAGACTCCAGTTGTTCTGAGCCTCTCAGAAATTATCTGTTTTGTCATTTACATTGTATCAGACAGACCACCTCTCAAAAAACGCATATCCTGAATCTTATCGATGTGAAACAGGTAGGGAAGAAATGAGTTTAGACTGTATTAGCTCACAGGATTCACACTATAAAGTACAGTGACTCAAATTTTCTCTAATCGTTCATACCTGCACACTCACTCAAGCATACATACTAGACATAAAAATTGTGCAAGATTAAGCATCAGCTTTCTATTTTAAAAGCCTTAATTTTAAAAATCTTAGATAGGCTCACTGCAGTTCTTTTAAAGGAATATTCAGTACTACAGTACTCCTTTAAGAAAAAATTCACAACTCAGTGTTAAGAACACAGTAGGTAACTGCTGCTTGACAATTACTTAACATTACTGAGAGCATCCAGTGCCAGCTCATGAATATCAACAATAAGGAAGAACCACCGGACAACATAAAGAAATAATCTGTAAATGATGTCACCAAACCTAACAAATTTGTTAGTATTTACCAAGACATGATATTATTCATTCTTGCTTCATGATCACACGAAATAATTAATATGTTTTTAGGTTACATACGGAAGAGCAGCACCTGCTCTCCTGCATAAAAATAGGTTGCTCACATGGATGCTCTAAAACCCCTCAATGTATAGCTGAGAGGTCTTGTCCTACTCAGTGCCAAATGTATGCAATGCAGTCACTGCTTGGGCAATGGCTGCACATTAGTAGGAATAAATAAATGTACAAAGTACCTTCTTAAAATGGTAAGGGGGTGCTCCTGCATTCAGGTGTGGAATACAATAACCCAAGAAATGGAAGAGGAGAAAAAGGAAATAGTTCTTAGGTTACTGATTAAAGCAAGGTTTGATACAGATATCCCCTCTTGTAGGCACTCAGTGGGTAGAATGTAGCCACAACAAACTTCCCATCAAATATCCTTCCAGTCAGTAATTTCTGAGCAGCTTTGGAATCACCAGCATTTGCATACTCGACAAAGACCTGAAAGAAGACAGAGAAAAAAACGTCATTTCATTTCCACCAAAATTGTTTTAGACCAGTACTTTATCACCTTTAATGCACATACATCAATTGGAGATCTTATTAAAATGCAGATTTTGCTTCCTTAGGTCTAAGATGGTGCCTGAGTTTCTGTTCTAAACAAACTTCCAGTTGATGCCAATGCTGCTGTGCTACTGGTCCATGAACTATACTTTAGAGCAGCATGGTTTAGAATACTTCTTCACAACTCAGCTCACTTCTGAAAAATCTCTCAAAGACAAGCTGGGTCAATCATGTACAATCTTTTGCCAAGGTCATTACAGGAGTGAAGAATAGCACTAGACATCCGCCACAGACACAGTTGAATAGCCCAGATAGCAACTGCATTTCCATGGTACCTGGAACATAATCTGTACTTTTACAAGTGAAAAAGGAAAAAACACTGGTCAAAAACTGCCAGAAATTGCACCTATTAAGAGGTACAATTTGTAGAAGCTATACATCATAACTATAGTAAGGAAGAAATTTAACACTAGGTAATTTCCTTTTCCAGAGCAACTGAATTCCTACCTGAGACAGAAAGAGGATATAACATAATTCATAAGTCTTTTTTTTTTTTTGACCTAAAGCAAAAGTTAGAGGAAGATGAAATGATTTGAAATAACTTGTCCTCAGTTACCCTGTAAACCAGTAAATGAAACAAACAACTGCCTCTCCCTCCTCAGTTGTTTGCCTCATTCATTCTGTCAATAATAGTCTTTGAACTGGTATTCCAGCATCCTAGGACACTCAGTGACTTTTGAAGGGATGTGAGAATAGATCATTTAGAAGAAAATCAATTTCCAGATTCTCAACTTTCACTTGTACCCTTTCCTAAAACTCATCAACCTACAAGTTCAGGAAGGTTATCCTTTCTCATTTCCTCTTTCAAAGGAGCCCTTCTCCCACTTGACAAAACAAAGCTATTTATAAAAACTTTCAGGACACAAAAAGGGAGCAATTCCTAATACAGGAGTCTGTTTTTTATGGAATCCTCCTTTGTGAATACACACAACCCCATGTCCTGCCCATGACTTGTCATTCACTTTCTTATGCAAATATTTCTGTTAGGGGTGACATAAGACATGAGAACTAGGATATTTTGGGCCTGTGATGGGATTTTCTGAATTCATATATAGAGAAAAATGGAGAAGTGAGACTGGCTTTGCATCTTCTATCCCATGACTATTTTAAGCTACACATTGCTCTTTAAGACAAAGCAGACATCATCTAATGCTAAATATTGCCTTTTTTTTTTTTTACACATATAAAGGTAAATGGGTGGGCCGGGTGTGGTGGCTCACGCCTGTAATCCAAGCACTTTGGAGGCCAAGGCGGGCGGATCATCTGAGGTCGGGAGTTCAAGACCAGCCTGACCAACATGGTGAAAGCCTGTCTTTAAAAAAAAAAAAAATTTAAAGGTAAATGGGTGCTTGCCAGCTATTATTAAAACACATTCCTAAAATGTGTCATTAACTGGAAATAAAAGCACTTTCAAATGGCCAAAGCAGTATAGACAGTAAGGCTGTTGAAGTAAAACTGCATGGGGAAAATCCTATTGATAAAATTTCATGTGATTCTTCCCAAGTAGGTATAATTTATGTAATATAACCCGTATTATGAACTGTATCATGAAATATATAAACTAATTGGTTAATTCTCATTTTATTTCATCTTAGAAATACTTAATATTTTACCTTTCTATAAAAATAAAAGTGTAAGTTGTCTGCAAGACCAGTTTTAGCAATATATATACTTTTTCATTGAATGCAAAAGAAAAGTTAGAACATAATGCTTAATAAAAATAATGAATCTGGCTGGGCGTGGCAGTTCACACCTATAATTCCATAAATTTGAGAGGTGAGGTCGGTAGACAGATTGAGTCCAGTTCAAGACCAGCCTAGGCAACATGGCAAAACCCTATCTCTATAAAAAAATACAAAAATTTAGCTGGATGTGGTGACACATGCCTGTAATCCCAGCTACTTGGGAGGCAGAGTGGAGAGGATCATTTGAGCCCAGGAAGTTGAGGCTGCAATGAGGCAAGATCATGCCACCGTACTCCAGCATGGGTGACAGAGCAAGACCCTGTCTCCCTCGACTTCTCCACAAAAAAGAATAATGAATTTATTTCTGATTTTTTTTTACCTGATTCTTAATTATTCCCACACCTATAGACCAAAGTTCAATAAATGAGTAGACATGCATTTATAGAAGGAATATTATGTTTTCTATCATACTCCTTTGTTCAGATAAATGATACTTTCTTTTTGAGACAGGGTCTCGCTCTGTTGCCAGGCTGGAGTGCAGTGGCATGATCTCAGCTCACTGCAACCTCTGCCTTCCAGTTTCAGGCAATTCTCCTGCCTCAGCCTCCTGAGTAGCTGGGACTACAGGTGCATGCCAGCACACCCGGTTAATTTTTGTATTTTTAGTAGAGATGGGTTTCACCATGTTGATGGCCTGGATGGTCTTGATCTCCTGACCTTGTGATCCGTCCGCCTCAGCCTCCCGAAGTGTTGGGATTTTAGGCATGAGCCACCACACCTGGCCTTAGACTATACTTTTTTATACTGCACCATCCCACACTAAGCATCACATCTTATTTTTATAATTCATTATGAAATTAAAAGGGCTATATCATTCTAATCCTGATTAGTTTTTATGATTGCATTATCGGAGGCATTCATTATTTTTCCGTGGTTTTTGTAATATTCCCTACAAAATCATGTTTACTTGAATTGAAAATTCAAAGGAAATGGCTTTGTCAGCAGGTAATGAACATTTCCAAAAGCCTAAATAGATTAACTCTCTGATTTCAAGAGTTTATCAAAAGCTGCTTTCATTCTCCTTTAAACGTCAGTGAAAACTTCTCAAAATAGCAACTTTCCTTTCACTGATACTGTTTTCATATCATCTCAAACCTGGATACTTCCTTCTGGAAAAGATTTCTCCTATCTCTCTATTCTGTATCTTCCACTTCATTTTGACCACTGGGGTTAAGGCAGATCCTGTTAGTCCTTCATTTAAAATCTTCCAATACCTTGCCCTAGTTCAGAGTAAAAGCCAATGTTATCTCAATGCTCTACCAGGCTCACTCTACTTAATATGCCTCCTACCACTCCCTAATCTCCTCTCTGATTTAATCTCCTACTATTTTTCTTTCTCACTCTGCTACAGCCACATTGGCCTCAAATCTGCCAGGAATACTCAGGGCCCTGGATCTTGCTGTTCCTTTTGCCTAAAATTTTCTTCCTTGCTTCCCTCTAATATTGACTCATGTAACCTTCTTAGTATGTCCTTCCCTATCACCCATTTAAAACTGCAACCCACTCTACCTACCCCAGCACTCCTTAAGCTTCTTTCTTAATCTATTTTTCTCCCTAGCACTTATCACCATTTGAAAAAAATCTGATTTGACTACTTTTATGACAGTTACCTAGAACAAAATAAATGCTCAATAAATATAAGTTAAATGACCGAACAGCAAGGACACGTATATTATTAGTATTCAGTATGTGACACTAAATGACATAAAAACTATTATCATGGGCCAGGCATGGTGGCTCACCCCTGCAATCCCAGCACTTTGGGAGGCCGAGGCAGGCAGATCATGAGGTCAGGAGTTTGAGACCAGCTTGGCCAACATGGTGAAACCCTGTCTCTACTAAAAGACAAAAATGTAATAGGGCATGGTGGCAGGCACCTGTAATCCCAGCTACTTGGGAGACTGAGGCAGGAGAATCACTTGAACCTAGGAGGTGGAGGTGGCAGTGAGCCAAGACCGTGATATTGAACTCCAGCTTGGGTGACAGAGGGAGACTCTGTCTCAAAACAAAAACAAAACAAACAAAATACAAAAAAAAAAGTATTATCATTAGTTTGGCAATAACTTTTCATTAGAACTAGAATAAAATTACATTTATATTTTTTCAGTTGCCAGGAATGTTCATAATACTAAGCTATTAAGATAAAATAATAAATGGGCACAGTGGCTCACACCTTCTACCAGTACTTTGGGAGGCTGAATCGGATGGATCACTTGAATTCAGGTGTTCAAGATGAGCCTGGGCAACATGGTGGAACCTAGTCTCTACAAAAAAATTAGCCAGGTATGGTGGCGCATGTGCCTGTAGTTCCAACTACTCAGGAAGCTGAGGTGGAAGGATCACTTGAGACTGGAAGGCAGAGGTTGCAGAGAGCCGAGCACGCCACTGCACTTCAGCCTGGGCAACAGAGTGAGACCTTGTCTCAAAAAAAAAAAAAAAAAGATAAAAATAAAATAATCCACAACCAGAGATGACCTCACCCGCTAGAGGGCAGACAAATGGCAGTGTCTAGAGACATTTTTGTTGTCCAAAGTGGAGAGAAGTCAGGGATGCTGTTAACCGTTCTATAATGCAGAGGACAGCTACTCTAATGTAACAGCCTCAATGTCAATAGTGTCAAGAATGAGAAACCCTAAGATACAGCAAACCCAATATTCTATTCTCTCAGAAAATAAAAATACTATAAATATTTTCTTATATTCTTCATCATATAATTTAATTAGGAATTAGAGTTTCTTATAAAAATGTGGTGATAACAGTTTTAGCCCACATATTTTACAGATGAAGAAACTGAGGATCATCACAAAGCTAATCATATTGAGACTAGATCTCAGGTTCAAGAATTCTCAGTCCAACACACTTTCCTTCTTTAAACTATCACTGACAGTTGCTATTACAATTAGAACCTAACCTAATTGGTTTTCTAACTCTACCTAATTGGCACAAAATTGGACTAAAATATTTCTCTAGCTGAACGTGACATAAAGCATGATTCAGCAGTTAGTGTTACCGTTTTTTTTTTGAGATGGAGTCTCGCTCTGTCACCCAAGCTGGAGTGCAATGGAGCCTCAGCCTCCCAGGTTCAGGCAAATCTGCCTCAGCCCTGCAAGGAGCTGGGACTATAGGCGCTCGCCACCATCCCTGGCTAATTTTTATATTTTTGGTAGAGATGGGGTTTCACCATGTTGGCCAGGCTGGTCTTGAACTCCTGACCTCAGGTGATCCACCCGCCTAGGCCTCCCAAAGTGCTGAGATTACAGGCATGAGCCACTACACGTGGCCTGGTGTTACTGTTTACAGTGGCTCAAAAGTAGTCTCTTTTTTTTGAGACGAAGTCTCACTCCTCCCAGCACAGGCTGGAGTGCAATGGCAGGATCTTGGCTCACTGCAAACTCTGCCTCGTGGGTTCAAACGATTCTCCTGCCTCAGCCTCCCAAGTAGCTGGGATTACAGGCGTGTGCCGCCATGCCCAGCTAACTTTAGTATTTTCAGTAGAGACAAGGTTTTACCATGGTGGCCGGACACGTCTTGAACTCCTGACCTCCAGTAATCCACTCACCTCGGCCTCCCAAAGTGCTAGGATAATAGGCATGAGCCACCACGCCCAGCCGCTATTTCTTAAAAACAAATTTTAAGTGCTAAAAAAAATGCAAGCATATTATAGAACTTTTAGAAGTAAAAAGTCAGAATATAAAAATCATTTAAAATGCAAAACTCATAATTCTTAGCAAAATTGTTTTGTACATCTTCCTACAGAACTAAAACATTTAACACAGAATTTTAATAGCATCTGAATGATTCTGCAATTATAAAAACATTCACTTACTTGTCCTCTGCCAGGATTTTCCTTTGGAACAAGCAGAGATACCACTGGTCCATATTTTTGACACTCTTCTTTTACATCTTCTACAACATCTGATTATTAAAACATGTAAGAGTAACTACTCTGCTATAATTAACAAGTATTCAATATGTTAAATTTTTCAATCATCAAAGAATTCAGGAATACATAACTAGGAATGAGGTCATTTAATGTGTTGAATAGTTGACATATTCAAATGACTCCAAATTTTAAAAAATAGTCTTCCTCCCACCTTCTACTCTCCTTGAAGGCAACAGATAACATTAGTTTCTTCTGTAGTCTGCCATAATTAGTATAAACTTATACAAGCAAATATGAAATTATAAAAGCACATATCTTGTTTACATTAAATATGTCCTTTAAGATATTTCCAAATTATTGCATAAAATTTTCTCATTAGTATATTATCTAATATGTACAGTACTGATGAATAATTTAAAAATTTCCAAACTTTTATCACTCAAAACAGTACCACATAGACCCCCCCCATGCATATCTCATTTCACTTGCATATTTCTTTGTCTTTTTTGAGACGGAGTCTTGCTCTGTCGCCCAGGCTGGAGTGCAGTGGCACAATCTTGGCTCACTGCAACCTCCACCTCCCAGGTTCTAGAGATTCTCCTGCCTTAGCCTCCCAAGTAGCTGGGACTACAGGCATGTGCCACCATGCCCAGCTAATTTTTGCATTTTTAGTAGAGACAGGGTTTTACCATGATAGTCAGGCTGGTCTCGAACCCCTGACCTCAGGTGATTTGCCCATCTCAACCTTCCCAAGTGCTGAGATTACAGCTTGAGCCACCACACCTGACCTTACTTGTATATTTCTAAGTTGGCATTCCAGAAATGGAAATGCTGGGTCAAAATGGATATAAATTTGTAATTTTTCCAATTTGCTTTCTATAAAGGTTTACCAATGTAAACTTTCTCTGGCAATGTACAAGAATGTCTGTTTTCCTATGCCCTCACCCACAAGAGGATAATCCAATGTTTCATCATTGTCAATGTGGTTGATGGGTAACAAAGATATTGCAGTTTGGCTCCAATCAGCATTTCAACAACAATAGAGAGGAAAAGTATATGTGTAAAGTACTTGTCTACGTCCTTTTCCATAAACTGTAATAAGAGCTATAAATATTTTTTCTTTAAACTATCATTTATCTTTTAATCTTGCTTAGGGTCATCATTCTTAGAGTCATAAAACAAAGTAAAATAATAATTTTACTGCTTCTGAGTTTTTAAATATTCTACGTCAGGAATATCAAAAAACAAAATTCTACAATGACTGTTGATATTAAAAAGTTCTCTCCTTCCCACCTGCCCTACTTCCTTCCCTCACACCTTTCTTTTCCCTCCTTCCCTATTTCATTCCCTTACTTGTTTTAGTATTTTAATCTTTACTTGATTTGAAATTTAATTTGGTCTATAATGTAAGGTTTAATGTCCTTCCCTGCCTCTATCAAGATTACATGACAGCTGTTCCAACACATACCATAATTTCTAGCTAAGCAATTTGTTATTTCATGATGAACCTGTTCATGATGGTACCATATTGTCTGGTGCAGTTTAGTTCACTTCAGATTCGATAGCAACATTTAAACAAAATGTAAAGACTCAGTGTATTTAAAAGCAGAAAAAAGTCATAGCAGGATAGAAGAGTTGATATGGCAGTCTAAAGGTTTTTTCAAAAAAAGCCCAAGCTTCAGTTTTATAGAGATAAAAATTATTTAGAGTAGATAGGATGAGGTGTTGAAGTCAGCAGGTCATCACAAAGATGAAGACTGAAAGGACATAAGTAGTATTTTGAACTGATCCCAAGAAATTCAGAGCCACTGGACCTTTGTGACCTGAAACAATGCTGAAGGCAAGACTTTCTTTCAGACAGACATCCTGAAAACTCAAGACTCTTAAAATGGTCACAGACTCAAAGAAATTACAGTTCTCTCACTACACTGTAGGGACATGAAATGATTTACAAGAGGAACTGTTGTATAATTAGCCTTATCTGTAACATTTTAATTTTCTACAATGAGAAGATTGAATATTAAGCAATTAGTATTTTTAAATAGGAAAATAAAAGAACTTTAGAGACATACAGACCTAAATATCCAGCTTTTAAAATATTTACTAGCTTCATGACTAAGCCTAAGTTTACTTCCATTATCTATAAACTGAAAAAAATAACTACCACTTCTTAAGTAATATATACAAAGTACCAGGCACAAAGTTAAGTGTTAAGCTAAGCCAGAGAAAAAGAAACAAAGTAAAGTGAAAAGGAAACAGTATAAAATAAAGCTTTCTGTTTTAAATTTCTTCCATAATAAATATTAAGAGGATACAAAACTGATACAATTTACGGGCAGAAGATACAGAAATTAAAAATAGGTCAAGAGTCTAGAAGATATTTGAGCCTCATTTGTTAGCAAAATAATTAAAACCTGAAAGTAAATACAATGATAAACAGGAAAAAATTTTAAAGTTCATAATTGACTACTGAAGGACATCTAAAGAAAATATTTGGTTACTATGCAGGAACATCACTGACTTCCTACCTACATTTACTTATAACTTCCATAACTTAGATACAGCCACTATAAAAATTCCTTCTCTTCCAACCTATTTCAGTGAGTACAGGAGGCATCCCTCCTCTTGACCAAAATGAACCCCCGAGGTCTGCTTTTTCTCCTTTATTCCTTATCTCTTTAGCACCACCATCTGTCAAGTGGTTCAATTCAGATGCCTCATGCAAAACCCAAACCTGCCTCACTTCTTGCTCTCATATCCACTCAGTCACTACCTTTAGATAGATTATAGCTCTGTGAATTATTTCTCCTTCCATCTTTCTTCCTACAATAAATATATGAGTGCCTACTGTGGGTCTGTGATATTAACACAGCAATAAACAAAACAAACTGGCTTGTACAGTGCACATATTCTAGCGGGTAATGACAGGTAATACTTGTTGAGTGCTTACTATTTGCCAGGCATTGTTCTAGGAAACGTTTATATATTATTTAACTTTCACAGCAACCCTACAAGATAGGTACTATTTATTATCTCCATTTTATACATGAGGAAACTGTAGTTTCCTTTTTTTGCAGAAAACTGCAAAGAAACTAGTAAGTGATGGAGGCATAATATAAACTCAGTCTACACTCTCCCCCCGCCCCCGCAGAGATGGAGTCTCACTCTGTTGCCCAGGCTGGAGTGCAGTGGTGTAATCTCAGCTCACCGTAATCTCTACCTTCCGGGTTCAAGCAATTCTCCCACCTCAGACTCCTGAGCAGCTGGGATTACAGGTGTGTGCCATCACGTCCAGCTAATTTTTGTAAGTCCATACTCTTAACCACTATACAAAATTGTCTCTCTAGTAGTAGTAATACTAGGTTGATGCAAATACTTCACAGTTGTTGTCCTTGGTCCAAGTCTGGCCCTGCTTTAGTCCATTCCCCTTCTGTTTCCAGAATGTCCCTACTAAAACACAAGGTTGACTATGTCATTCTCCCATTTAAATTTATTTAATAAACTCCCTACTGCATTCAACAAAGAACAGGTATTTATTGAATACTTACCATAAGCTAGATATTACTCTATACCTGATGCAAAGTTCTTCATGTATCTGTATTTTGGTGTTACTATCTCTGGGACAAAATCCCAATTCTTAAACATAGCAAACTAGTCCGTACTCTGGCTACCTTGTTAGCTTTAACTGATTGCTCCTCAACAAACATCTTAAGATATAGTCATGCCAATTTGCTGTCTTCTGACACTTTCATCTCTATGTATTTGTGCTACTTACTCCCTAACCCCTCAACTTTCAGCCAAGCAACTCCAAATTACTGAACTCAGATATAACCTCTGTAGAGGAGCCCTCACCAATTATTCAGACTGAGTTAAGTACTTGTCCTTTCTGCCCTTGTATTCAGATTAACACAACTATAATTGTTTATGTATCTGTCTCCCCTACCATATTAAGATGGGAAGTAATCCCACAACAGCACATAGTAAATACTCAGTTAATATGTCTTAAATGAATGAAGTTAAAAGCAAAAAAGAGAGCTAAAATAGAGAAACGCAAGCACAGGGAAAGTCTAGAAGAGACAGAGCAGAGAAATGGAAGTTGTTGGGAAAATTAATCTTCTTTGTTAACTGGGTAAAGATGAAATGTAACAGAGTCAAAAGGACATTATAAATAAAAAAGTGAGAGGGCTGGGCAAGGTAGCTCACGCCTGTAATCCCAGAACTTTGAGAAGCTGAGGCTGGTGGATCGCCTGAGGTCAGGAGTTCGAGACAAGCCAACCAACATGGTAAAACCCCGTTTCTACTAAATATACAAAATTAGCCAGGCCTGGTGGTACATGCCTGTAATCTCAATTACTTGGCGGGCTGAGGCTTGAACCCTGGAGGCAGAGGTTGTAATGAGCCGAGATCACACCAATGCACTCCAGCCTGGGCAACAAGAGCAAAACTCCATCTCAAAAAAAAGTGACAGTGTTTTAGAGATCACATTGTTCAATATTCTCATTAAATTGGGAAAATATGAAAATGTTATGGATATGTTTATTCCAGACTTATTTAAGAAAGACACGTTAAAATATAATTTAGAAAATGCTAACCTTCATATTCCTCTTCATTCTCAAGATAATCATCATCCAGCACATTCAGCAATCTTAGCACTGGAGTGGGAAGCATGACCAGATCTTCAATATGAGGGGCTGTTAAAATTCATCATAATACCATTAAATGTAAATCCCCCCAAGTAAGTTGAACATTAGATAAAGGAACTTGGGAATATAAATTAGTGCTGATGTCCTGTATGACTGTCAAATGACCAAGAAAAAAAATAAAATAATATACAACTTACCAAAAGGAATGCTAAAGAATGGGCTGCACAATGCCATTTCAGCAGGAATTCTTCTGCTCGGATCATCATGAAGCATGCTAAGACACAAAAATAGGTGGCTTATCATTTCTGCTGAATCTTTTGAAAATGCAACCATTAAAGAAAGAATGTCTAAATGTTTATCACAGCATTAATTATATTAGCATGATTTACCAAATCATTCACCTATAAAGAATACAAATGCTATTTATTAGTAAATGGTTCAGTAATTCATGATACATACCTATGACATTATATTGTGATTTAAAATAACACTTTTGATTTATAAATGAAACACTGTAAAGTGATCCACACACTGTAAGTGAGTGAAAAAAAAGCTAGACACAAATTTAGGGTAACACACACAAAAAAACATAGTAGTGGGATGATTGCTGAAGCTCATCAAATTTCTTTAATAATAAAGCAACTAGGCCTGGCGAGGTGGCTCAGGCCTGTAATCCCAGCACTTTGGGAGGCCGAGGAGGGCAGATCACCTGAGGTTAGGAGTTCGAGACCAGCCTGGCCAACATGATGAAACCCTGTCTCTACTAAAAATACAAAAATTAGCCAGCCATAGTGGCAGGCACCTGCAATCTCAGCTACTCGGGAGGCTGAGGCAGGAGAATCGTTTGAACCGGGGAGGTGGAGGTTGCAGTGAGCCAAGATCATGCTATTGCATTCAAGCCTATCGGACAAGAGAGAGACTGAGTCTCAAAAAATAAATAAATAAACAACTAAAAATAAAAAAACCCAACTACATAGCAAAACCAAAAACCCATCGACAATATCTGTAACAAAAACTATAAGGACACCCTAAACAGCCAAAGCAATCTTGAGAAATAAGATCAAAGCTGGAAGCATCATACTACTTAAATTCAAAAAAATACTACAAAGCTACAGTAACCAAAACAGCATGGTATTGATTTAAAAACAGACACACAAACTGATGTAATGGAACAGAGACCCCAGGGAAAAAAAAACATTTACAACCAAGAATACACAGTGGAGAAAGGACAGTATTTTCAATAAATGGTGCTGGGAAAAACTGGATATCAACACAATGAACAATAAAATTAGACTCTTATCTCTTACCTATACAAAAAAATCAACTCGAAATGGATTAATAATTTAAACATAAGACCCAAAACTTCAACGGCACAAGCAACAAAAGCAAAAACAGACAAATGGGATTATATCAAACTAAAAATCTTCTGCACAGCCAAGAAAATAACAAACAAGGTGAAGAGACAACTTACAGAATGGGAGAAAATATTTACAAACTATACATCTGCTAGGGGAGTAATGTACAAAATATATAAAGAACCCAATTTGGCTGGGTGTGGTATTTCACATCTGTAATCCCAGAATTTTGGGAGGCAGAGGTGGGAGGACCACTTGAGCACAGGGGTCCGAGACCAGCCTGAGCAACATGGCAAGATCCTCTCTCTACAAAAAAATTTTAAAATTAGCTGGTGTGGTGGCATGCACCTGTAGTTCCAGGATCACTTGAGCCTATGAATTCAAGGCTGCAGTGAGCCAGGTTTATACCACTGCACTCCAGCCTATAGGACAGAATAAGATTCTGCCTCAAAAGTTAAAAAAAAGGTAAAAAGAAGAGCTCAAACAACTTAATAGCAATGAAACAAACAGCCCAATTAAAAAATGGGCAAAAGACCTGAACAAACATTTCTCAAAAGAACACATACAAATGGCCAACAGTTTATGAGAAATGCTTAACATCACTAATCATCAGGAAAATGAAAAATCAAAACCATAATGAGGTATCACCTCATATGTGCTACAACAGCTATTATCAAACAGACAAAGGACACAGAGAAAAGGGAATCTTCATACATTGTTGGTGGGAATATAAATTAGTAAAGCCATTCGGAAAGCAGTATGGAGGTTCCTCAAAACAATTTTAAAAAAGAACTACCAGCAATCCCACTACTGGGTATATATCCAAAGGAAATGAAACCAGTATGTTGAAGAGATACCTGTATGCCCATGTTTATTGCAGCACTATTCACAATAGCCAGGATATGGAATCAAGCTAAGTATCTATTAACAGGTAAAGTGTTCATTTCTTGGATGTTAGCTTAAAAAAAAAAAAAAAAAAAAAAGATGAGTGTAAAAAGTAAAAAAAAAAAAGAAAAAAAAGAAAAACACAGATGAGTAAAACAAGAAAATGTGATATATATTTGTATATATATATATGTGTGTGTGTATATATATATATATATATGCACAATGGAAAACTATTCAGCCATTGAAAAGAAGTAAATCCTGTCACTTTCAACATAGATGAATCTGTAAGGCATCATGTTAAGTGAGAAAAGCCAGGTACAGAAAGAGAAATACAGCATGATCTCACTCATATGTGAATTCTAAAAAGCTTTGATGTCACACAAGCAGAGAGTAGAATGGCAGTTACCAGAGGCTGGGTGGAGAAATTACAGAAGAGGGGAACTTGGGGAGACATTGGCCAAAGTCAAAAGATGCCTAATTACAGTCAGATAGAAGGAATAAGTTCAAGAGATCTACTGCATGACATGGTGATTCTAGTTAATAGTGATATACTGGATTCTTGAAAAACACAGAGAGTGAATGTTAAGCACTTGCACCACAAAAAAAAAACTACATAAAGTAATGCATTTGTTCATTAACTAGATTTAATCATTTCATAATGTATATCTACTTCAAAACATGGTATACAGGAAAAATACATACAATTTTATGTCATTAAAAAAAGACTGAGATGCTGTTATAGTCTAATAAAATTAATGTATCTCTATAGCGCTACTTAAGTGTTTGTGGCATAAAAAGATCATTACTTCCTTATTGTAAGTAAGCATTTATTAAGTAAAAATAAGTCATTTAAAAAACAGAAACTAGGCCAGGCGTGGTAGTTCACGCCTGTAATCCTAGCACTTTGGGAGGTAGAGGTGGGTGGATCACTTGAGGTGAGGAGCTTGAGACCAGCCTGGCCAACATGACGAAACCCCATCTCTACTAAAAAATACAAAAAATTAGCCAGGCATGGTGCTGTGCATCTGTGGTCCCAGCTCTTCAGGAGGCTGAGGCAGGAAAATCACTTGAACCTGGGAGGTGGAGGGTGCAACGAGCTGAGATTGCACCACTGCACTCCACCCTGGGTGACAGAGTGCAACTCCATCTCAAAAAAACAAACAAACTATAGTGACAAACTATCAACAGTAGTAAGATTTGCACCATATTGGCATCTATGTGTAAGGAGGCAGAGTAAGGCTACAATTGATCTGATGAACCAGAGAAAAAAATAACCCCAAAAGGCCAAAAGGTATTGGGACAGCACAGCAGGCTGCTGGAGAAAAGCAGCTGAAACTATAAGGGATTATATATTCTAATACTAAGTGAATACAAGGAATTCTTTGTAAAATCCTAAGAGGCTGGACTAATGCAGACATTAAGACCTCTCTTAAAATGAACCAGGCAAAGCTTTCTTTCAGTGCAAAGTCCCACAGTGAGAAGAAAACTTGGGAACAGAATCTAAATTGAGCAGGATGAGGCAGAGAGAGAGAGAGGCACCAGAGAAAAGCAGAAGAGAAGAGCCAGAAGATCTCTGGGAAAAAAAAAAAAAACTACTTTTTGGGAATATTACACAAAACAACAGAAGAGGGAGCCTTGTATAATTGGAAAAGTTATCCCAAGTACATTTTCTTCTATAAGTTTAGGAAAATAACTTTCACATAAAAATAAGCAACATAAAAAGGATTATAACTGACTGGGCACAGTGGCTCATGCCTGTAATCTAGCACTTTAGAAGGCCGAGGCAGAAGGATTACTTGAGCCCAAGAGTTCGAGACCAGCCTGGGCAACACAGTGTGACTCTGTCTCGACAAAAAAATAAACCAGGCATGGTGGTACACGCCTGTAGTCCCAACTACTTGGGAAGCTGAGGTGGGAGGATCGTTTGAGCCTTAGGGGTTAAAGATGCAATGACCTGTGATCACACTACGGCACACTAGCCTGGGTGACACAGCAAGATCCTGCCTCAAAAAAAAAAAAAAAAAAAAGAGAGAGAGAGAAAGAAAGAAAAAAAGAATCTATTGTACAAAAAGATAACTGCAAAACGATACCTCTCAGATAATGAATGTATGCCAGAAAGACATAACCATAAAACAGATGAACATTATAATCTACCATTTTTTTTGAGACAGGGTCTCACTCTGTTACCTGGGCTGGAGTGCAGTGGCACGATGTCGGCTCACTGCAACCTCTGCCTCAGTCTCCCGAGTAGCTGGGATTACAGGCATGCTACCAGTCCCAGCTAATTTTTGTGTTTTTACTAGAGACGAGGTTTCACCATGTTGGCCACACTGATCTTGAACTCATGACCTCAGGTGATCTGCTTGCCTCAACCTCCTAAAGTGCTGGGATTATGGGCATGAGCCACCATGCCAGGCCATTTAGCTCATTTTGAAATGGAAGGTTATAACGGCTGGGCATGATGGCTCACACCCATAATCCCAGCACTTTGGGAGATTCAGAAGAGCAGATCATTTGAGATCAGGAGTTCCAGACCAGTGTGGTCAACATGGTGAAACCCCATCTCTACTAAAAATGCAAAAATCAGCTACTCAGAAGGGTGAGGCAGGAGAAACACTTGAACCGGGAGGTGGAGGCTGCAGTAAGCCGAGATCGCGCCACTGCACTCCAGCCTGGGCAACAGAGAGAGACTTTGTCTCCCCCGTCCCCCCAAAAAATTCAAATGAGCTTAAGACATTTTTTAAAAATGATACAAGATGTCAAAGAGCAACAGAAATCAAAATTTGAAAATCACAAAAATAAGGTAATAGAACTCAGGAAAGAACTGGAAACTTTAAAAAATCATTTCATAAAATGAAATCTTTATATCACTACAAGAGATATAAAGATGAAAAAACACAACAAATAATGTCTTAAAGAGAAACAGTAGGCAAAAAGAAGGATATTTTTAAAAATAAAAAAGAAATAATGGGTCAGGCACGGTGGCTTATATCTGTAATCTCAGCATTTTGGGAAGCTGAGGCAGGAGGGTCACTTGAATTCAAGACCAGCCTGGGCACATGGTGGGACCTCATAAAAAAAGAAAGGAAAAAGGAATAATCAAAGAGACAATATGGATTCAAGAGAAAATGGCAGCTGGGTGCAGTGGCTCACACTTGTAAGCCCAGCACTTTGGGAGGACAAGGCAGGCAGATCACTTGAGGTCAGGAGTTTGAGACCAGCCTGGCAAACATGGTGAAACCCTGTCTCTTCTAAAAATATAAAAATCAGCCAGGCGTGGTGGCAGGAGCCTGTAATCCTGGCTACTTGGAAGGCTGAGGTGGGAGAATCACTTGAACCTAGTGGGCAGAGGTTGCAGCAAGCCAAGATTGTGCCACTGCACTCCAGCCTGGGAAACAGAGCAAAAAGTCTGTTGAAAGAAAGAAGGAAGGGAGGGGAGGGGAGGGGGAAGCAAGAAAAGAAAAGAAGAGAAAGAAAATGGCAATATTGAATATAAGGCAGAGAAAAACATATGTAGACTAGGAGGACATAAAAGTGAAAACCAAAAAGAACAGAAAAAAAATACTAAAACATGTAATTTAAGAACACTTTTCTAAAACAAAAAAAGAAAGATTTGAAACTACACAGTGAAAAGCACACAGTATTTCTGAGAATACTGACCCAGAACAATCAAAATCAAAATATATTTTGGTAAAATTACTACACATTAAAGAAAAAGATAAAATCCTCTGGGAATCTAGAAAAGACGACCAAGTGACTTTTTTTCCTTTTTTTGAGATGGAGTCTCGCTCTGTTGTCCAGGCTGGAGTGCAGTGACACGATCTTGGCTCACTGCAACCTCCACCTCCCGGGTTCAAGCAATTCTCTGCCTCAGCCTCCTGAGTAGCTGGGATTACAGGTGCCCGCCACCATACCCAGCTAATTTTTTTGTATTTTTAGAAGAGACAGGGTTTCACCATCTTGGCCAGGCAGGAAGACCAAGTGACTTTTAATGAAATGGCAATTACTGAGTCATCAAACTTTCGACAGGAACACATGGCAGTAACATATAAGACCCTCAAGGAAAGAAAAATGTATGAGACTGGGATGAGACACACACAAGACTTCCAGGATAGCTGGAAAGTTTTATTTCTTGATGTACATGGTAGTTACAAGGTGGGTACAATGTTCCTACAGATTCACTAAGCTACACCTTTGGTTAATTAGTGTTTTCAGTAACTGTGCTTTGTTCAACAACAAAAAAAGTTGAAGCGACTTGCATGCACACATAATGCAATATGCAGAAAAATAGTGGAAGGAAATATACCAAAGTGCTAACACTAGAACATGGGTTAATAATTTCTACTTTCCTCATCACTCCTTTCTAAAGTTTCTAAATGTAAATAATCCATGTAAAAATGGATGGGGGGACTATTATTATTTAAAGAAAAAAAAACAAATAATAAAGTCAATACTAGAACTTAGATCATTTAACTTCCAGGCTACAATCCATTTTATAATTTTTTACTGCCATCTCTTCAATGTAAAATTTAATATATAATATCTCATATCAATCAGATACTAACAGCCATTTAAACCTAATATGAAACACACACACACAAATAAGCCATGCATAAAATTAGTGCAATTGGAATAAATCCTGTGGATTATACCCGTTTCAATTTACTGGTTTTGATACTATATATACTACAATTATGTAAAACGTTAGCACTGGGGGAAACTGGGTAAATGGTAGGGAACTCTCTGTAACATTTTTGCAAAGTCCTGTAAGTCTATAACTATTTCAAAGTAAAATGTTAATAAAACTAATTTGAAGGTTTATAGGTCCAATATTCAAAGGAAACTATAACACTCTGACTCAAACAAAGGATCCATACTTTTCTAGCATACTATTTTCTTCACTTCTGGTCCATAGTCTAGAAACCCGAAAAGCCTCCTACTTAATAATACAGTCATGCACTGCATAATGACAGTTTGTTCAATAATGGACCATACATACGACAGCGATCTCATAAAATTATACTGGGCTGAAAAATTCTTATCACTTAGTGACATCATAGTTATCATAATGTCCTATCGTAACACATCACTCACATGCTTGTGGTAATGCAGGTGAGTAATGTGTTTGTTGCAATAGGACATAGATGTAAATAAAACTACTGTATTTGATAATGACAATAAATAGCTGTGTTACTGGTTTATGTATTTATAACTATATTTTTTTTATTGTTATTTTAGAGTGCACCCCCCCCACCAAAAAAAAAGTTAACTGTAAAATAGTCTCAGGTAGGTCCTTTGTGAGGTATTCCAGAAGAAGGCAATAGGAGATGGTAGCTCTACGCATGTTACTGCCCCTGTAGACATTCCAGCAGGACAATATGTGGAAGTGGAAGATGATGATATTGACGATCTTGATCCTGTGTAGGTCTAGGCTAAGGTGTGCTTGTGTCTCAGTTTTTAACAAAAAATTTAAAAAGTAAATAAGGTAAAGAAAAATTAAAGTTTATAAAGTAAAAAAAGTTAAAGTTAAGCTAAGGTTAATTTATTATAGGAGAAAAAAATTATGCCCAGACACAGTAGCTCACACCTGCAATTCCAGCACTTTGGGAAGCCGAGGCAGGTGGATCACTTGAGTTCAGGAGTTCACGACCAACCTAGTCAACATGGTAAAATCCTGTCTCTACTAAAAATACAAAAATTCGCTGGGCATGGTGGCGTGCACCTGTAATTCCAGCTATTTGGGAGGCTGAGGCACAAGAATCGCTTGAACCTGGGAGGCAGATGTTGCAGTGAGCCAAGATTGTGCCATTGCACTCCAGCTTGGGTGATACAGTGAGACTCTGTCTCAAAAAAGAAGAAAACAAAAATTTTAAAATAAATTTAGTGAAGGCTAAGTAGACAGTGTTTACCCTTAGTCATTAGTAATGTCCTAGGCCTTCATATTCACTCACCACTCACTTACTGAATCACCCAGAGCAACTCCAGTCCTGCAATCTCCATTCATGGTTAAGTGCCCTATATAGGTATGTCATTTTAAATCTTTTATACTATATTTTTACTGTACCTTTTCTATGTTTAGACACATAATACTTACCATTGTATTACAATTGCCTATAGTATTTGGTACAGTAACATGCTGTATAGGTTGTAGCCTAAGAGTAACAGACTCTACCAGACAGCCTAGGTGTGGGCAGAAGTCTGTGTGATTTATGTTTATGTAAGTACTCTATGATGTTAGCATGACAAAATCAGCTAATGACATATTTCTCACAGCAGATCCCTATTGTTAAATGACATGATTGTACATATTTATATTTTCAAAATATCTATTGTATTTGGATCTATTCAGATATCAGAAACACTGTATCTGTTCCCAGACCGTTGTCAAAGATACTTATTTAAAATGGTTTTTGGGTCTTTTTTGTCAGGGAAGAGAGTAATCCAAAAGCAAACTCAATCTTTAGTTAATAAAGACTCTTTTTAAAAATCAGCTTTCCATCAAGTACATAAAACTGCCAGGGCTATGAGAGGCCAAAGGTACAGTGGCTCAGTATCTATCTTCCAGTGAAAAGGCAGCTACCAGGAAAAGCTTAACATCTGATACTATGAGCAAAAGAACATTCCTTTGAAAATAAATTTGGTAAAACTATTTGATTACTTATGTTCCTTATAGGAAGCTAGCCTGCATAGACTTATTTCTAGGGGAACAAAACCCCCACATGGATCAAGCAAACTAGAAATAATAATATAAATCTGTTCAGAAAAAAAAAAAGACATACCACTTCACATAGTACATGTGTGCAAAGCAAGCTTACAGTGCGTGTAACATACCTTTTGATAAGGTCTCTTAGGTGATAGGCTGGAATTGCGGCATTCACCACTGCTTTACTGGCAAATATGTGATCAATAATAGCAGAACTGTTTGCCTTAAGAAAGGGAGAAAAGTCTTCCTTTGGTTATTCAGTCTGTATTTATTGAGTACTAGGCATACAGCACTATTTGAGTGAGTAAAAGGCAACAGAAAACACTATCTTCTGAAAGCCTACAATCGCTTTTTTTTTTGGAGACAGGGTCTTGCTCTGCCACCCAAGCAGTAGTGCAGTGACACAATCTCAGCTCACTGCAATCTCTGCCTCCCAGATTTAAGTGATCTTCCTGCTTAGCTGGAAATACAGGTGTATGCCATCACACCCAGCTAATTTTTTATAGATATGGGGTTTCAACATGTTGCGCAGGCTGCTCTCAAACTCTGGGGCTCAAGTCATCTGCCCACCTTTGCCTCCCAAAGTGCTCGGATTATAAGCGTGAGCCATCATGCCCAACAAGAGCATACAATCTTAAGAGGAAATAACACATGTAATTACACGCTTTTAGAGAAGAACATTTTTTTCTCCATTTTCAGCACCTAGCACTCTATGAACATCTACTAGATGAAAGAATAAAAAATAAATACTAAAGCAACCACATAGGAATGTAGTTTAATGCAAAAATGAATGTGTAATAGGTGACTCAGGGTATCTCCGTGATGAGTCTTGAACTGGTTTTCAGACAGAAATAAACTATCAAAGAGAATACAAGGCAGTATTAAAACATCTTATCTGTCACATTACTCATTCTCTAAATCTTTACAGAATATATTTTCTCCTTGAATATTATGCTAACTCAAAATCTGGAACTGTGTACATGAGTTAAAAGAACAGATACTATCATTATCAGTTAAATATATTAAATACTTACCATGAGCTGCTTGCTAAAAGTATCATCTCTTTATTAATCTCAATAGTCTTATGAGATAGATGCCATTATTATCCTTATATTCAAGAAAGCAAACCATGGCTTAGTGAACCTAAATAAATAACTTAGTAAGATCTTTGTGGCAGCAAAATACAAACCCTAGTAGTTTGACTTTAGAGCCTATGCTCATAATCAGTTGGCAATTTTGCCTCCATAGAAAGTGATAAAACAGAAAAATAATGTTTTATCTAGAGGAATATATTGGAGATCCTATTACTACACATTGTCCCTATAAATTTCACAAAAATTTGAATGTGATCTAGTTCTGATGAGCTCTAGGCCCAACAGATATAGTCCAAAAGACTCAAAGGTAGTCAAAGCTCATTCAAATAACTGATCTATGTTTGGATTAGCACTAAGAAAGAATACTTAGACTCTTGATTGTCTGGGATACCAATAATAAAGAATGATACTGATTTTACTCCCAAGAAAGCAATTTTTATCCATACAAGCATCAGGTACACACACTGGGCTATTAAAGTATCCCTTCCAGGAAATGCTACAACAGAAATCAGTGACTAGGTGTTTAAAAGAAACAAAACTGTATGCTATAATAGCTATACAGTATGTATTAGATGCTCAAAAAAAAAAGTTTGTTGCTTACTATCAAAAACTTGTTGCTTAATATCTAAGTTCCAAACCTCTAATATTTGAATGAATTTTTTGTGGGTTTATAAATTAGGAATTAACTATAGTATGTTTTCAAAGGTATTGCGGGGCTCTAATGCTGTGATAATATTAGTATCCTTTAGGCTACTGTTTTAAGTGATCCTCTTGCCTCAGCCTCCTGAGTAGTTGGGACTACAGGATGTACCATCACACCTGGATAATTTTTTGAGGTTTAATAAATACAATGCTTTGGAATTTATTATTGGTTTTGATATTAAACAAGTATTAAAATACCTTTTTTAATTTTTTTTTTTTTTTACTAGAGACCAGGGTCTCACTACATTGCCTAGGTTGGTCTCAAATTCCTGGTCTCAAGTGAGCCTCCCACCTCAGCCTCTAAAAGTGCTGAGATTACAGGTGTGAGCCACCATGCCCAGTAAAAATAATTTTTTTTAACTGTAAAGCAGTTAAGATAATCTATAAAAATTATCATTTAACTCATAAGCTATGGTTGTATTAGTAACACTTTAGAACTCAATATAACTGTTACTAAGCAAAAGAAACCACTTTTGCTTCTTTAGGAAAATGCACTCATTCAAACATTTTTATCAAGCACTTATTATATGCCAAGCCTAGGCATAGGCTAGGAACAATAAGAATGCAATTCTCACTAGCACATTGATAGCCATAGGAGTGGGTAGTGGCATTTAAGTGTCATAAATAGAAAAAGAGGAGTATGGACAACAGAAAGCAATCAAGAATTCTAGACAAGAATCATCATAAATTGACCGGGCACAGTGGCTCACACCTGTAATCACACCGCTTTGGCCTCATGATTTGGCAGATCATGAGGTCAGGAGTTCCGAGACCAGCCTGGCCAACATGGTGAAACCCTGTCTCTACTAAAAATACAAAAATTAGCCAGGCGTGGTGACGAGCACACGTAATCCAAGCTACTCAGGAGGCTGAGGCAGAACAATCGCTTGAGACCATAAGGCAGAGGTTGCAGTGAGCTGAGATTGTGCCACTGCACTCCAGCCTGAGTGAAAGAGTGAAACACGTCTCAAATTAAAAAAAAAAAAATCATCATCATAAATTGAATACTCTTAAATTGAAAGTAAGAACCCCAAAGCAAAGTACTGGTGAAGTTTACCTTCCATTCCTGAGATCTGACTGTATGTTTCAGTTTCATTCCTGAGAACATTTCCAGTAAAATGATTCCTAGGCTCCACAGATCAACAGCTGAGGTACATTCTGTATCACTCTGCAGGCCAGCCTGGGCCAAGCAATTTTGCAGTTCTGCTTCTGGAGCCCGATACCCGTCTGTCTGAATATACTTTACATCCTAAAGAAGATAAATAAATATTACAACCAATGAAAAAGCTGCTCCCTTTCTACCCATCTCTACAGTGTGTTTATTTCCCTAAGAGTACAGTAAATAAAATGCCAAACTAAATGCTAAAAATTGTTAGTCCTTGGTTATCATATTCTTTGGTTCATTAACTGGGGGCAGTTCTCAGAGGCAAGCTGTACATTTCCACACAGTGCTCATAAAGAAGTCTTCTTTGGATTGTCTCTTACCTATTAGGCACTGCTGATAATAAAGACACTCTGCAAAGAAACAATAAACCATGGAGAATGGAGGATTTGCCAGAACTATCACATGCATTCCGCCATAAGATACAGCCCCAGTACTGAAAAGATCAGGAACAGTAACTCAGCAATTAGCCAAACGTTCATAAAATTTAAAATAGCATTCTATGTAGGTTAAGTACTTTTAATAATGCCAGAGCTCTCGTGCTTCACTGGCTCCTCCTACCTGACCCAAACATTATGTCCTTTTTTTAAATGGTGGCACTGAAATTCTTTTGATTCGCTGCATCCCCTGGCATTTCAGTATTTTAGATAAAAATGACCTGTAAGTCCCTACTAAACTATCCTTGTCATTTGAAAACACTTGGCTTAGACTACAACTTCGAGAGTAAAGAAAAGGTTACTACTTACCTGATTGCCTTCTTTGAAGCTCAGCCCAAAGTCAATGAGTTTAAAACATTCATTCTCTGCACTCCACAATATGTTACGTGGTTTGAGGTCCGCATGGACATAGCCCTCATGATGAAGAAAAGCAAGGGCCTCCAAAACATCTCGGGCACAATGCTGTATCATCCACATGGAACAACCCTGGTGACTGGAATATAAGAGCAATTCCGAAACACTGACATCCAGGAGTTCAAGCAACAGACAGCGTGATGGCACATTTGGAGAAAAGTGGATTGTAAACACTCCATACAAAGTCACTAGAAAAAGAAATTATAATACTTTAAGAATCAGACTTACAGTAAGTCACTATTAAAGTAGGTAACTGCAATACAAATTTGAGAGGGTCTAGATAAGGATAACTTTGATGAGCAAGCTTCCACTGTAATTTCTTTTTCCCATGGATAAGATCTTTGGGCAATTGAGTTATTTTAATAAAAATAAGATGAGACAGCCTACAACAGCTGATTAGCATTCACAGATACTAAATATGGTACAATTATTCGTGTATCACAAAGTACTCAGTGGTGGGTGAACATGAACTTGGAATGCCAAGTGAAAATGATTAAAAGTAAAAATCCAAAATATAAATAAATAATATTGTTGCATCATGAGGTCCTTCTATAAAAAAAAGGAAATTTTAAAAAGTAAGAATCCAAATATTAAGTAACTCTTTTAAAAGGAATGTCACAATGTGCAAAAATCAAACTAAAGATTGCTTCTTGATCCAAAACAGCAGTATAGGCCTGTCACGGTGGCTCATGCCCGTGATCCCAGCATTTTGGGAGACCAAGGCAGGACTGCTTGAGCCCAGAAGTTTGGAGGCCAGCCTGGGTAACAAAGGGGAGCCTCCTCTCTACAAAAAATTAGCCAGGCATGGTGCCAGGTGCCTGTAGTCCCAGCTACCTGGGAGGCTAAGGCAGGAGGATGGCTTTAGCCCAGGAATTGGAGGCTGCAGTGAACTGTGATCTCACCATTGCACTCTAGCCTGGATGACAGAATGAGAATTTGACTCAAAAAAAAAAAAAAAGAAAAGAAAAATAAACAGCTCTCTATAATCTAAATACTAACGAAGAGATTGAGACTTTCCAGATGAAATTTTAACTAATCTTGCAGAGATTCATCAAGTCCTTATGCCTAAAAAAATTTTTCCTCTTCGGTACCAAGGTTATAGTGACAGACTATTTAGTAAACTAAAAAATGCAGCACTAGTGTTAAGTAATTCTTCTCCAAAGTGGTATTATTAAAAAACTCACTCTTCAAATTAAATATGCATCATACTTGCTAGGAAATTAAGACTTTTCTTTAATAACCAAAGCTATAACTAATGATAAGCTCTCTGTCCCGTAATGAAAATGAAGACTTTTCACAGATCAATCATCAGTGATCATTACATATCTTACATTCTGAATACCTGAGTCATTAAACAGTCTCACGGGAGCAAAGGTACAGCGTTCCTAAATTTCACACTTCTATAAGGGCTCCCATGGAACAGTGAATCCTTTCCTCCAAATCCTTACTAAAAATATACCAGGTGAGCTGTATGAGTTACTTGCATTGATGTCACAAGCCCTAGACACAGTTCCCATTTTCTACTGGTATGCAAAGATTCAAAAATTTCCACACAAGACACGACAATGTAGCAAAGACGTGCCTCCTCTCACTAGAAAAAATATTTCTGTATGTTAATGAATGCGGCATTCTCCGATGACACTCGAAGCAAGATTGAATTTACTGAGCATCTATGTGACACTGAGCAAAGCAGACCACCAACTTCACTACACTGCAGACAGTAATAAGGGGAAAGGGGAAAGGGGTCTGGATCGGGTGATAAACAGGCTAGACCTGCTTCTTCTGCAGAAGGGGAGGAAGACCGAACGCCACACAGCGAGAGGAAGAGTGTGCTCGGACTATGACCTGGGCAAGAAGAGAAAGGAGACAGCGGCAATTACCGATGTTTCTGTGACCCTGCAACTGCTCCAACGCCGCCCTCTCTTTGCGGAAACCATATTCGGCGGCCGAGGCCGCAGCCCCGGTGGTTCCTGGCGGCAAGAACTGCTTGAGGGCGCCGGGGGGCGAGCCAGGGTTGCCGCAGCAGCGCACCCGATACACCGAGGCGGAGGAGCCGCTACCCAGACGGCTCTGTACCTGCCACAGCCGCCCAAAGGCTTCCAGAAAACGCGGCGGCTCCGCGCCCCAGGTACAGCCGGATCCCGCCATCGGTGTGGGCTGAGGGCACGGACACGGGAGCTGACGCGACGCCTGAGGCAGGCCGGCCGGGCCCGCGGTCACATCCCCGCTAGCCGGACCAGCGGCTCCGCAGGGAGGGACCTGCAGCCGCCTCACCGACTGCCGGGACTTCAAGCCGCCATGACACCGGAAACCGTAGTGCCCCCGAGTCCGAGAAGCCGGAAATGGAGGAAGAGCCTATCACACAGGCCTAAGGAGGGGAGCTTAGAAGGGGCGGGGCCTAGAAGTGATTAGACGAATTAGGTTTGGAGAAAAGGACCCAGAATCAGAAGTAACCAGTTAATTACTGAGTATCTACCATTCCAGGCCCAGTATTAACTGCTTTCACGGTTAGGATAGGATACCTGAAGGCAAAACTGGTCCTTTTTCTTTTGAGGCACCTCACCTCACAACTAGGAACCCAGAAAAATAAAACCCCGCCTACATTTCTCATAGAAAGGATCCCAAGGAAAACACCCTAGGTACAAAAGGTATACTATCACCTCCGGGTCCATGGTCACCAAAAACCATGATTCTGGATCCCTAGACCTTTGTCCTTCTATTTTAGTTATAAACCAAAAATAAAATTCTGAAGCTCCCAACCATCAGAATGGACTTTCCCTTCGCCCAGGGCACTCTAAAACTCTGAAAGACTGGTTTAGGCCATGACTGGAAGTGGGGGTCGGACTCATCTAATTATATTTCTCTGGTTAATATCAACGAAACATTTACAATCTATTTTCTCAGAAGCCTGCTACCTGGAGGGTTCATCTGCATGAGTAAAACTTTGGTCTCCACAAGCTCTTACGGCAACCCAGACATTCCTTTATTTTGATAACTCTTTCAACCAGTTGCTAATTAGAAAAATTTCAAATCTACCTATAACCTGGAAGGACCCATTTCTCCCTCCCCTAACCCCCGCTTCGAGTTGTCCCACCTTTCTGGGCCAAATCAATGTATTTCTTAAATGTATTTGATTGGAGTCTAATGTCTCCCCAAAATGTATAAAACCAAGCTGCACCCCAGCCACCTTGGGCACATGTTCTCAGGATATCCTGAGGGTTGTGTTACCGGCCATGGCCACCTATATTTGGCTCAGAATAAATCTCTTCAAATATTTTACACAGTTTAACTTTTTTTTTTTTTTTTTTTTTTTGAGACTGAATCTTGCCCTGTTGCTCAGGCTGGTTTGCAGTGGCACCATCTCCTCTGCCTCCCGGGTTCGACGGATTATCCTCCTCAACCTCCGGAGTAGCTGGGATTATAGACGCACCCTACCACACCCAGCTAATTTTTTTTTTTTTTTTTGTATCTTTAGTAGCAAACTGCTGGGATTACAGGCCTGAGCCACCATGCCTGGTGAGTTTATCTCTTTTTATCATAGTCCACCTTGCCTATGTCTCCCTCACAAAAACATTCACCCTGGGCAAACATGGATCTCTTTCAAATTTTTATTTTTCATTTATTTGTTCAATTATTTTATTCGTTCAACAAACCCGCTTATTGAATAACAAGTGGGCATCTTAATTCACAAACTAGGGTGTGTAATAAATGTAGCCTTCTTTACTTTTCAATCATTCAACTTTTTCTATTTCAAGCTCTCTTCTGATTATGTGGCTATAACTTAATTTCCTCAGTTTTTGTGTAAGTTCCCAACCAGATGAGATGGTTTATGTAGTGCTAAGTGGAGAGGTTGAGGACTAAACTCTAATGTCTTCTCTCTTGCTCAAATTCTTTTTTTCTTTTTCTTTTTCTTTTTCTTTTCTTTTTTTTTTCTTTTTGAGATGGAGTTTCGCACTTGTTGTCCAGTGCAATGGCGTGATCTCGGCTCACTGCAACCTCTGCCTCCTGGGTTCAAGTGATTCTCCTGCCTCAGCCTCCTGAGGAACTGGGATTACAGGCTCCTGCCGCCATGCCTGGCTAATTTTTTTTCTATTTTTATTTTATTTATTTATTTATTTATGAGATGGAGTCTGCTCTATCACAGGCTGGCATGCAGTGGCAAGATCTTGGCTCACTGCAACATCTGCCTCCTGGGTTCAAGTGATTCTCTTGCTTCAGCCTCCCAAGTAGGTGGGACTACAGGCATGCGCCACCACGCCTGGCTAATTTTTCATATTTTTAGTAGAAACGGGGTTTCACCACATTAGCCAGGCTGGTCTTGAACTCCTGACCTCAGGTGATCTGCCCGCCTCTGCCTCCCAAAGAGATGGGATTACAGGTGTTAGCCACCGCACCGGGCCCCCAAGTCTTACCTAAGGGCTGTTAAGAGTCACAGCCTACAAACCATAAGATCTCATCAGATTGTCAGAAGTGTTCAAACCAGAGCAACTCCATCTTGAATAGGAGCTGGGTAAAATAAGACTGAGATCTACTTGGCTGCATTCCCAGGAGGTTAGGCATTCTAAGTCACAAGATGAGTTAGGAGGTCAGCATAAGATACAAGTCACAAAGACCTTGCTGATAAAACACGTTGCAGTAAAGAAGCTGGCCCAAACCCACCAAAACCAAGGTGGTGGTGAAAGTGACCTCTGGTCATCCTTACTACTCATTAGATGCTAATTATAATACATTAGCATACTAAAGGAAACTCCCATCAGCACCATGACTGTTTAAAATGCCATGGCTATGGTGGCAGGTGACTGTAATCCCAGCTACTTGGGAGGCTGAGGCAGGAGAATCGCTTGAACCTGGGAGGCGGAGGTTGCAACGAGCCGAGATTGTGCCATTGCACTCCAGCCCGGGCAACGGAGTGAGACTCTGTCTCAAAAAAAAAAAAAAAAAGAAAAGAAAAGAAATTTTAATGGTTTGGGAGCTGCTGATGACTTAAGAAAGCTAGGAGGACTTTAGAGTTTAGCACATTGATTCCTTTCCTCGTTACACAGGAGACATCAGAGTCCCTAAGGGCCTAGTGCCAATTTTCAAATTCCTGCAGAAATAGCCCCCCAAATTCAGCGTAAAAGAGGGATAAGGAGGCTTTTTTTTTCCAGGAGTGGTTAAGAGGGACAATTGACTTACCTATTGGGTCTGATGCTGAGTCTGATCCCAGGAACCTTTCTATTTAGCCAAATGTCACAAGAGAACTAGGCAGGTCACCTGAAGCAGGAACTATAGTATCAGCTTGAGGAAGGATAGAGTGACTTGGGGAGAAAAAGACTAATATATGATCAAAAAGGAGACATTGTCTTGTGAAAATGAAGAAACTAAATTTATAGCACATTTATTGTGAGCTGCTACATTGCAAGGACCCTTCAATAAACATTAACTGTAGAAAACTGTACAGAATGATTGTTCCGTATCTACAACTCCATATAACCCTTTGCAGTTAACGTCCCAAAGAAAGCACAGCAAAATTTAATAGAGAAGGCTTTTTCTTCAAACTACATTGAGATCAAAAGCCCAAAAGAATAAATTGAAGGGATAGAAAATAAAAGCAATTTGGATATAACTGTGGTTAGTTGTGCAGTTAAAACTCTGATTTCTGTCAGGATACAATGAGGTAATATGCGTGAAAAGAGTTTCAAAAATATAAACGTGGTATTGTTTTCCTGTAGCTGTAGAGACAAAGGCAGTGGAAGTAGAGAAGTCATAAACAAAAGGTCTTATCTCCAGCTAGCTCTTGCCTGAAAAGTAGGTGCTTAATGATACAGGTAGGTCTAAATAGTAAAAAGATGTATTCCATAAGCCACTAATTAAAATCAGTCGAGCCTTGATCTTTTTAGCCCAGAGAGATTGACGATTCTAGGGAGGGGATCGAGGGGCCCCAAATCCAGAAAACGTGAAAAGATCAGTAGCTTAAAACCATTTGTTCATTTATTTATTATTCGCTTCTTTATAATTTCAATATATTTTTATAAAGAACTACTAGAATTTCCTGGGCAAGGAACTCATAGTCTAGTAGGGGAGACAGACAAGATTAAGGAAAAAACAACATAAGTGAAGGACTTTGCTTAGAGCAAAAGAGAAAGCTCATCATTTGAGATTGGAGAGAGTTCTGAGAGGATGATGTGGGAATGTGTGATCTGATGAACTGAAAAATGCTGGATGACTTCAAACTTTCTCATTAAGGTGGCATCATAGCATCACTGGAAGAGGAGAGGAAGAGCATATGGGGGTTGAAAGAATAACTCCAGTGGGAAATGTGTTGGAGAGGAGAGTTTAAATTGAACAGCGTGTATCTACATGGAAGCTTAATTTGAAATTGGCTCTTACTCAATGTTAAGCAAGCAGTTCTGTACTTGATACACTATTGGGGAAGAGGCTGCAGGGAGGGGGGAATGTCTCAATGTTAACTCTTGTCAGCTGCCTACAGGAACTTTTTGTCCTGTAATTTTGAGTGGGAAATGTCAAATTAGCATGTTATCAGTAAATCAAACTTGGTATATATATATAAAACTATACTCCTGATCTTTCTCCCCAGATTTGTTCCTCCACATTTCTTCTCCAGATCAGTTCACGGAAACTCTGTTCTTCCAGATGCTCAGGCCAAAAACTCTGAGGTCATTCTTCTATTTTTTTTTTTTTTTTTTAATGTAGTCTCACACTGTTGCCCAGGCTGGAGTGCAGTGGCAGAATCTCAACTCACTGCAACCTCCCCCTCCAGGGTTCAAGCAGTTCTCCTGTCTCAGCCTCCCAAGTAGCTGGGACTACAGGCGCTCGCCACCACACCCAGCTAATTTTTGTATTCTTAATAGAGGCAGGGTTTCACCATATTGGTCAGGCTGGTCTCGAAATCCTGACCTCAGGTGATCCACTCACCTCTGCTGCCCAAAATGCTGGGATTACAGGCGTAAGTCACCATGCCCAGCCCCTGGAGTCATTCTTGATTCTTCTCTTTCCTCCATTTTCAACATATACTCAGTCTCCAACACCTTTTTTTTTTAACCACCTTCCCAGCTGCTAGTCTGTTCTAAGCCTCCATTACCTCCTGCCTCAATGATTGAAATAACCTCCTAGCCAGTCTCCTCGCTTCCACTCCTGCTTACCTGCGGTCTATCTCAAGACTGTAGCCATAGCGATCCAACGAGAGCAGAAGTCAGGCTAAGTCATGGCTTTGCTCCAAACCCACCATCTCTCCCAGAGTTAAACTCGAAATCCATAAAATGGATGATAAAGCTGTCTGTGATTCAGATCCCTCTACCACTCCAACCTCATGTCCTCCCATTATCCCCCTATCCACTCTGGTCCCAATACAGCAGCCGTTCTTCTAACACATCAGGTAGCTACCTTCCTCAAAAGTAGCTACCTTCCTCAAAAGGAAAGTTGCTGTTTCCCCTGCCTGGCATAGTCAGTCTTTTCTCAGATAGCTACATGACTCACTTTTCATTTCATTTCTTTTCTTTTTTCTCTTCTTTTCTTTTTTAATTTTTTTTACTTTTTGAGACAGAGTCTGGCTCTGTCACCCAGGCTGGAGTGCAATGACGTGATCTTGGCCCACTGCAACCTCCACCTCCCAGGTTCAAGCCTCAGCCTTCCTAGTAGCTGGGATTACAGGTGCCCTCCACCATGCTCAGCTAATTTTTGTATTTTTAGTAGAGATGGGGTTTTACCACGTTGACCAGGCTGGTCTTGAACTCCTGACCTCAGGTGATCTTCCCACCTTGGCCTCCCAAAGTGCTGGGATTATAGGCGTGAGCCATAGCGCCCAGCCAACTTTTCATTTCTTTCAAGTGTCTTCCTAAATGTCGTTAATTGATGAAGCTCTTCTTGATCACATTTATATAAATTAGCCATTCCCTACTTCCCCGGTATCCCTCGTACCCCTTACTTTGCTTTCATTTTTCTCTGTTTCACCTTGGACGTAATATGTATTTCACTTTTAAAATTGGATTCTCCTGTCTAAAATAAGGACAAGTTTGATTTTGATTTTTTCGCCACTGTATTTCCAGTACCTGGAATAGTGTCTGGAACACATTAAGCTCTTAACAAGTGTTCGTTAAATGGTCATCTATTTTTCAGGCAGCAACAGGAGGCTAGTGGATGGAGAGGGGATGGCAACTAAGAGGGGAAAATGGGAAAACCAGAAGATGGACTTTAACAAACGGCATTATGTCTTTTTTTTTATTTTTTATTTTTTGAGATGGAGTCTCTCTGTGTTGCCCAGGCTGGAGTGCAGCAATCTCAGCTCACTGCAACCTCCACCTCCCGGGTTCAAGAGACTCTCCTGCTCTAGCCTCCTGAGTAGCTGGGACTACAGGCACCTGCCACCACGCCTGGCTAATGTTTTATATTTTTAGTAGAGACAGGGTTTCACCGTGTTAGCTAGGATGGTCTCGATCTCCTGAGCTTGTGATCTGCCCGCCTCAGACTCCCAAAGTGCTGGGATTACAGGCATGAACCACCATGCCTGGCCGGGGCATTATGTCTTAAGGAGGAAAGACAATTAGAAATAGAACTGAGGAAGGTAGAGAACAGAGAAACTGATGTGAGCAAAACACACCTATCTTACAAGATTAAAGGTGTTTGGCCCATTGCTGAGGCCACATGAGAAGAAATTAAGAGCCTCAAGAAAGGTTCAGTCTGTTTATGAGTCAGGGTCAAGTTTTGGGGCTTTATTTATTTCGTCTCCTCTCACCACCCTCTGACTGAGATGAGAGTTTCCTACACAAGGGAGACATATGCGACAGATAATGTAGCTGGAGGGTTGGGTGCAGTGATTGACAATCTCCACCTGGAGTCTCAGCTCTAAGATAAGCCCTAAGATTCCCTCTGGAACACTAGTCTGTACTTTTCTAAATTTAAAGGAAGCCTCAAGTGTAGGATTGTTGCTGCAGTCTGGAGTCTTCATTGGTACAGCAGGATGATGGATTGTTTTCAACCCTTGTTTTCTCCTATGTAATGACTCCTTTTTTTCTTAGTAACTTCACATTCCTGGTTTGCTGCATTGCTGTTCCCCAGACCAAGCAGAAGCATGTGCAACATCTGAAGAAAGAACCCAGGCCCACAGCTCACCCACTACAGAACCCTGAGACCTTTTCCTTCTTCTAGGTAGGGAAGTCTTCAGCTGTTTTTTTCTAATTCTCAATCCTGGACCAAGATTGTTTCTGGTAGAATTGAAAGGCATGAAAGGATGAAAGATGGGAAGGACGAAGGAGAGGCAAAGGTGGCAGGGGAAGAAGAGGCAAAAGGAAAGGGGACTAGGCAGAGCAGGGCATTTATTTCAACATATTCTGTTCCTCCCCTTCTCTCCCAGCACCAACCAATGCTAACAAAAGCCACTTTCACAGATGGTGACGTTTGAGTCTTGTGGACTTCACAAACTCTTTGCTTTGTTCTCCACCTTCTGGTGAGAGTCGTAATAAACAGTGGAAAGATGGTCAGCAAAAACAAGGAAAATTTAAGGACCTTGGTAATCCAGAAACTGCATGATTATAGATAATTGAGAATTGTCTCTAGATCCAGAAACATTGTTTTTACTCCATATCCTGAAACAATGGAAATTACAAACAAGATATAGAAAATCAGGTTGTTTTTAAACCATCACTTGTCATTATTTTACGTGGTGTCACAAACTAACTGTATTCATTATTAATTCGCATTAAGAGCTGCATTATTCTTTCAAATGCCAACAGCTTTTCCTCTGAACATTTCCTTTACAACTTATGAATTATTGTTATAGTTCTTACAACCTGGGCAGGTTTCCATTCAATCCTTTTTGTTTCATGGGCTCATGTGTGATGTAATACTAAATTACTTGCTAAATTACTATGTTCTATTATATCGTATGGTATATTTATATTTGTATGTTTATTGTATTTTATATTGTATGTTTATTGTAAATGTTATTTATCTTTTAATGGATTTTTATATTGTATTTATTCTTTTGGAGACGGATAGACAGAGAGAGATGTATTATTTTTCTTCTTTGTGCTGGAGCTGTGTTATAATATAGAGAGTATTGGTAGGATTTTGGCGAAAAAAAAAATAGGTGTGCTGTGGAAAAGAATAGATTAGTATTCTACCTATCCCACATCCCAATCCTCATGAGGAATAGCAACAAAATTTTATAAAATCCTTTAATGTTATAAGGCTGAGCAAAGGGCAAGGAAAACCTCTTCTTTCTCCTCCCCACAAAATCTTGTTCTTCTCTTACTAAAGCTTTCAGCCATCTCTCCAGGTGATGGCAGGGCAATTCCAAAGCCTGGCCTTCAGTTCTTAGCAGAGGATGTTAGCAGATGATTGCCTCAGTTTCCTGGCCCACTCCAGCACACTTTCTGTTGCCTAACAGGCAGGGCTGCAGCCACACTCTGACGAGGTCTGAATCTTGGCCTTATGGGATGAGTATCCTCTTCCAAATTCTTTTTTTCTGAGACTCAGTCTTACTCCATTGCCAGGCGCGAGGCTGGAGTGCAGTGGTGTGATCTCAGCTCACTGCAACCTCCATCTCCCGGGTTCAAGCAAATCTCCTGCCTCAGCCTCCCGAGTAGCTGGGACTACAGGCACACACCACCACGCCCAGCTAATTTTTGTATTTTTGGTAGAGATGGGGTTTCACCATGTTGGCCAGGATGGTCTCGATCTCTTGACCTCATGATCCGCCTGCCTCAACCTCCCAAAGTGCTGGGATTCTAGGAGTGAGCCACCACGCCCAGCCTTCTCTTCCAAATTCTTTGTTTCCTCCTTAGATATTTTCTCCCTTAACCCTATGGATGGTAGCTGTTTCCTGTATTTGCCATTCCTGTATTTTGTAGAATCCTCTTGTACATCTTTTAGTTAACTATCTTTTATTACTTAATAACAACATATATTAACTTTTTCCTGCTCTAATTACTGTTGTGGTTTTTGTGTTAGGGAGAGTCTACTTACGACTCTCCCTAACATCTCTCAATCTCCTGACCCGGGAGGAATGCTTAAAATAATTTTCAAGTCTCAAGGAAACCCTACATAAAAATTATTAAATCAATGGCTTACATTATCAGTAAATTGAAGACGACAGTCAATGTTGTTTAGAAGAAAATGCTGGTTTTCTATAGAGCTGCTTATTTTGGCTGACTTATTAGTGTACCTTTTGTGTGGTTCTCCCTCCTAAAAAGGATAACTGTAATCTAAGTCATTAGTGTAAATAGAGAAAAGTTCAGTTTTTCCTTTGTTTAAATGTGCTTGATTCTTTTACCTTATCTAAGTGGGCCTTAAAGTCTTATAATAAATTTCTACTATGTAAGATGTTAATAAGGTATATTATAACTTATTTGATGGGCAAGAGTAGTTCTTCACCCTATTTAAAACTCATAATTACTTTATAGCCAACCTTTTTTGGAAAAAAATTTGGTAGTTAAGCTTAACTTACCTTTTTAAAAATTAATCTCTTTCTTTTCATAAATTTTTAAAATTTATAAGGCAGGCTGGGCACAGTGGCTCACACTTGTAATCCCGGCACTTTGGAAGGCCGAGACTTGTGGATAACCTGAGGTTAGGAGTTCAAGACCAGCCAAACCAACGTGACGAAACCCCATCACTACACAACATACAAAAATTAGCAGGGCACGGTCGTGGGCGCCTGTAATCCCGGCTACTCAGGACGCTGAGACAGGAGAATTGCTTGAACCTCAGAGGCAGAGGCTGCAGTGAGCCAAGATCATGCCACTGAACTCCAGCCTGGGTGACAGGGCAAAACTCTGTCTCAAATAAATAAATAAATAAATAAATAAATAAAATTTAGAAGGCAGACGATAAATTTCTCTTAAATAATTGGCAAGCCAAAATGGGATTTGATTTTTTTCTAAGGGTGGGCTTGGTTGATTTAAGTTAAACAAAGACTGCACATTTATTTTAATTAATTTTATTCACAACAAAATTTTCTTAACATTTATTGAATAGATAAGCTATTAAAACCATAAGAAACACCAATATTTTTGTTTCTTTTTTGAGACAAGGTCTCACTCTGTCACCCAGGCTGGAGTGCAGTGGCACGATCACAGCTCACTGCAGTCTTGACTTCCTGGGCTTAATTGAGCCTCCCAAGTAGCTGGCACCAGTACCTCCATACCCAACTAATTTTTGTATTTTTTATAGAGCCAAGGTTTCGCCATGTTTCCCAGGCTGATCTCGAACTATTGGGCTCAAGTGATCCACCTGCCTCGGCCTCCCAAAGTGCCGGGATTGCAGGTGTGAGCCACTCCACCCAGAATATTATTTAACTTCAATTTTACATGTAGCCCAACTTCACCAGTTAGTAAGAAAGTATTAAAGTACTTTATCTTGCTTTCTACCTACAGATCTCTTTACAATAAACTTTTAAAAATTTGTTAATATTGACTATATTGACAATGTTTCTTTCCTTTTTTTTTTTTTTTTGACATGGAATCTCACTCTGTCACCCAGGCTGGAGTGCAGTGGCGCAATGTCAGTTCACTGCAACCTCCAGCTCCCAGGTTCAAGCGATTCTTGTGCCTCAGCCTCCCAAGTAGCTGGGATCACAGGTGTGTACCACCATGCCCAGCTAATTTTTGTATTTTTAGTAGAGACAGGGTTTCGCCATGTTGGCCAAACTGGTCTCGAACTCCCAACCTCAGATGATCCACCTGCCTCGACCTCCCAAAGTGCTGGGATTATAGGCGTGAGCTGCCACACCTGGCCTTCACTTGATATTTATGTTGAAAATTTAAATTTTGATGAATTTCCTAATACAAGGATCGGATTAGCAGATTCTGAGTATTTTCGCATCTGTTGGGGCTACTTACTACCTTTTAAAAGCAGTTAAGTGCTATTTTACAAAATAGTGTTAACTACCTATTTCTAATAAATATTGAACAGATTTGTATTGTTTCTTAAGATATTTTAAATTTTTATTTAAGTTGAAATATATTATTAACCTATAGTGACCATATTGTGCAATAGATTTTTTGAGCTTCTTCCTAATTGAAATTGTATATCCTTTGACCAACATGTCCCCACCATCCTACCCAACTACCCCAGCCCCTGCTAACCACTATTCTACTCTCTACTTCTATGAGTTCAACTGTTTTAGATTCCACATATGAGTGAGATTATGTGGTACTTATCTTTCTGTGCCTGGCTTATTTCACTTGACATAATGTTTTCCAGGTCCACCTATATTATTGCAAATAACAGATTTTCTTCTTTTTAAAAGCTAGCCAGGTGCAGTGGCTCAGGCCTGTAATCTCAGCACTTTGGGAGGCCAAGGCAGGCAAATCACTTGAGGTCGCGAGTTCAAGACCACTTTGGCCAACAGGGCTAAACTCCAGCTCTACTAAAAATACAAAAATTAGCCAGGCGTGGTGGTGCGTACCTGTAATCCCAGCTACTTGGGAGGCTGAGGCAGGAGAATCGCTTGAACCTGGAGGGTGGAGGTTGCAGTGAGCAGAGATCACACCACTTCACTCCAGTCTGGGCAACAGAGTGAGACTCCATCTCAAAAAAAAGTAAGTAAATAAATAAATAAAACCTGAATAGTGTTCCATTGTGTATATATACCACATTTTCTATCCATTCATCCACTGATGGACACTTAGGTTGTTTCCGTATCTTGGCTATCATGAATAATGCTGCAATGAACATGGGAATGCAGGTATCTCTTTGACATGTAATTTTCTTTGGATATATGCCCAGTAGTAGGATTGCTGGATCAAATGGTAGTTTTATTTTTAATTCCTTTAGGAACCTTCATACTGTTTTTCCATAATAGTGTACTAATTTACATTCCCATCAACAGAAGACAACACTGAATTTTTAAAAGCAGATCATTTTAATAATGATATTTTGGGAGAAAAACACCCTATTCCTTTTAGCTGTATACATTTATATTATGACTTTCTTGATTTCAGAAACCTTAAACTGTGGAAAAAAAATATGCTTAGAATAGGTAGCATATGGTGTTCATGTAGTTATTTTATCTCTTCTTGACCAAACTTCTTCTTTCTTAAAAAAAAAAAAATTGAGCATGTACATGGGTGCAGACATGACAAAATAAAAAATTTTATCCCAATGGCCTTTGACAATCCATAGCACTTCACCTTGAAAAGAGTACAGGTCAATAAATGTAATTTAATTTAGCCACAGAAAAGTAATGGCTTCAGCTGGGCACAGCTTGGCTCTCTTGGGGTATTGGTGGCCTCTTATCACCCTGAGTTAGGCCTCAGATGTTTGTTGAGCACCTGTGTCTGGATATGCCAAGTTCCTAGGACCCCAAGGAGCACAAGGAGGAGAAGCCCCTTCCCCAGGAAAATCCAATTCACTGGGCAATAGGTGCCTTCAGCTGCCTTGGAACCTGAAAGAGAGAAAGTACAATGGGAGAGGACAGAGCCCATGTGTGCAAGTGGAATGCGGTTGTTGGCAGGTGACAAGGGCTGCCACGCCCTCACCTCAAAACATTTCCTAGGGCTGCTAGAGAGACCAGAAGGAGCCCGTTACCTGCACAAAGCTGCGCAGCAAGGATAGCAGCAGAACTGCTGTTGCTAACAGGATTCAGAGCTGTGCAAGTGTAGGTCCAATCCAGATCATGAAGGCTCCAGGAGCCATTGAGGATGGACCCCACATGGGACACAGCAGCCCCTGGTCCCACGGATGTCCACTCATACGTGATGGTCTCTCCTCCTTCCTCCACAGAACACCTCAAGATGGCATTACAGATCCCATTCTCAGAGATGATAGAATCCACTCTAACTTGAGGCCTTGGCAGCCGCTCTGCTTGAAACAATAGTTTTAAATGATACAAATAGCAATTAAGGACCTTTCTAGACTACCCTAGGAGGAGAAGATTCAGGTTATCAAGGGGTAAGAACCAAGCAAGAAATCTAGTAAGAACCCAGCAAGAAATGAAAGATCTCTGACTCCTTCCTTTCCAACTGCTGAGCATGAAGAAGGGGCAAGTTGTATGTTTTTCAATCAGCCACAACCACAGCCCAGGCCTGCCAGACTGAAGAAGGACAAAAAAGAATAAGGAGAGAAAAGAAAAAAAAGAATCTACCTAGGAAAGGTTCTGGACTGACAAAAAGAGTGAAACTGGGAGACAGCCTTTACCAAGGGTCATATAGCCCACCAGGCTTAGTGGGCGGCCCACTCACCCTTACCAGTAGGGACCTAGTCCTCTACGCCCTTACTTACTGAATATCCTCAGAGTGTAACTAGACACATTTGCAGAGGTCTCTGAGGATATCTGGGCACTGTAAGAGCCTGTGTCTTCCATCTCCAGGTTGCTGAGTTGCAGGGAGTAGCACCGGGTGAAGTTCAGTTGCTTTCCCCATTTCGGATTAGTCACGTGGATTTGTGGACTTTTGACATCACAGGGTGCTATGAAGGCAACAGATGCTCCATTGTAATGCCAAGCAATGGACTTGATCTTCTCTCCTGCAGGAAACTCCAGCGGAAGAGTTACCGACTCCCCCAGAACCCCATTCACCATCAGCGGGATTGAGCTGGTTCGTGAAACTAGATTCCCTGTAAACACAGAAGGAAAAGGCTACAGAATGTCCCTGACGATTGTCCCTCCTCCCAAGTCTCCCAGTCAGTCATAGCTCCCCTATGTCGGGGCTCACAAGAACATTGGACATAAACAGGTATGAGCAGTGGTGCTGTGGCTGGAGCTCAAAGTAGGCAATGCTCGAAATCTCCTTCCTGCTGGAATCTCCAGGAATCACTCCAGGGATCCTTTCAGCTAGGATCACTCATCCCTGTCCCTCAGATTGTGCTCCCCTGAGAGCTATTGGTCCTGGAAGACCACAATGGAGACCACTGAGGAAGTTAGAGGCCAGCCCTGCCCTGCCTGGTTCCTCTTTTTTCAGCTTGAGATTTCAATTCTCACAACTTTCTGTTTTCTGAAATGTTTCTGCCTCAGAGAACTGGAGTTTCATGTCACTGCAGTTCTGGTGTCTCAATGGTATGTGATATAAAGATCTCAGATGACAGATGGGACACCTGCTTTTAGTCCTGATCCTGCCTCTATTGAGATGTGCAGCTTTGGGGAAGCCTGTTGATTCCTCCAGTCCTTTCTTTCTTTTTAAAAGAAGGGAGATAAAATGCAGAGCCTTTCAGATTCCTTCCAGCTCTGATATTCACAATGTCATTATTCTATGTACCTTGGATTTTTCTCTTGTCCTCTTCCTCCTTGCCCTCATTCACTCCCTAGTCAGTCTTTCCCATGTCCTAGAGCCCCTCAACGTCTTCTGCCTGCTTGTCCCCCAATCTTCCTAACATGAGGTCCTCAGTTCTGGAAAGGCCTGGCTGGGCTGTGCCCATGTAGACTTCCTAACCCCTGGGAGGTCAAACTACAGGAGAGGAGCTCCTGACTCACTTACCTTCCTGGAACTGGAGGAGAAAGAAGAGAAGCCGAGCAAGAGGTTTCATGGTGGCAGGACTGACCTGGTTTGCCTTGAAGATCGCAAGGAGTTAAAAGGAAGGCGAAAGAGAGCAGCAAGTCCTATTCTGCAGCATCAACAGATGAAATTCTCTTAGTTCCCCGTGCTGATCACATGATCACATGTGCTAACCACTCCCTTTGTTCATTTTCTTTCTTTCTTGTTCTTTCTTTCCTTCCTTCCTTCCTTTCCTTTCCTTTCTTTTCCTTCCTCCCTTCCTTCCTTCCTTCCTTCCTACCTTCCTTTCTGTCTTTCTGTATTAGTTCATTCTCATAGTGTTATAAAGAACTTCCCAAGACTAGGTAATTTATAAAGAAAAGAAATTTCATTGACTCAGTTCCACATGGCTGGGGAGGCCTCAGGAAACTTAAAATCGTAGTAGAAGGTAAACTAGAAGCAAGGACCTTCTTCACATGAAGAAGTGCCAGCAAGGGAAATACCAGATGCTTATAAACCATCAGGTCTCATGAGAGCTCACTCCCTTTCACAACCACAGCATGGAATAACCACCCCCGTGACCCAATCACCTCCCACAGGGTCTCTCCTTCAACCTGTGGGGATTGCAATTCAAGATGAGATAGATGAGATTTGGGTAGGGGCGCAAAGCCTAACCATATCTCTTTCTCACATTCTTTCTTGCTTGGTTCCCTGCTTTTTTTCTTTTATTCTTTCTTTGTTTTTTTGTGTGTGTAGAACAGAGAGTGTATGGGAAATCTCTGTATCTTTCGCTCAATTTTTTAAAATGGACACAATATTTGTTCATATTTATGGGGTACAATGTGATATTTTGATACACAAATACATTGTGTTATTTTCTTTTAATTGGCCTGGACACTTGCTGCAGCTTTGGTCCTTACAGTCCTCATTTGTTCTGCAATATTGAGATTCCACTGTAGAAGAACCTATTACACTTACAAAATTGTTCTGATAGAATTGGCTAGTTTTGGTTGGCCGTCGTGGCTCACACCTGTAACCCCAGCACTTTGGGAGGCTTTGGTGTGTGGATCATTTGAGGTCGCGAGTTCAAGACCAGCCTAGCCAACATGGGAAAACCCCATCTCTCCTAAAAATACAACCATCAGCCAGGTGTGGTGGCCCGTGCCTGTAATCCCTACTTGGGAGGCCGAGGCAGGAGAATCACTTGAAACTGGGAGGCGGAGGTTGCAGTAAGCTGAGACTGTGCCGCTGCATTCTAGCTTGGGCAACAAAGCAAGACTCTGTCTCAGTATAATAATAATAGGCTAGTTTTTTCTATTTAAATCCCTGTCTTACCTTTAATTATAAAATACACCCTGAATGGTTTACAAAGTTAAATGAAAAGAATAAAACCACCATGCGCTGCTACCTTCAAATAAGTAATAGGAATTAAGTGGAAGGTGCTACATGATCTGTCCCAACAATGCACTTTTTAAGAAAATAGGTGTGGCTGGGCATGGTGGCTCATGCCTGTAATTTCAGCACTTTGGGAGACTGAGGCGGGCGGATTACCTGAGGTCGGGAGTTCAAGACCAGCCTGACCAACATGGAGGAAACCCCCGCTCTCCATCTCTACTAAAAATACAAAATTAGGCTGGGCGCAGTGGCTCACACCTGTAATCCCAGCACTTTGGGAGGCCAAGACTGGTGGATCACCTGAGTTCAAGACCAGCATGGCCAACATGGTAAAACCGTGTCTGTACTAAAAATACAAAAATTAGCCAGGCATGGTGGCAGGCATCTGTAACCCCAGCTACTCAGGAGGATGAGGCAGGAGAATCACTTGAACCTGGGAGGTGAAGGTTGTAGTGAGCCGCGCTTGTGCCACTTCCCGACCGTCCGGGTGACAGAGTGAGACTCGGTCTCAAAAAAAAATTTTTTTATTAAAGCTAGTCTTACTTTTGAATTTGATATATGTTTAACAGTTTACAATGTTAGGATTTGAATGATTTAAAGTTCATATTGTTTAAGACTTATTTCCTTACAAATAAAAGTCAAGTGGGATTAAGACTTATTTCCTTACAAATAAAAGTCATGTAGAGAGCATAGATGTACAATTCTTACAATGTGTCTTTGATTTAAGGTTGCTTTTTATCTTATCATCTCTAGCATTTTGTAGAGTTCTTTCTTCTAAATTAATGGTATGTTTTATCCCATTGATTGACCATTTTAATACTACTTTATTTCTATTAGCCCATAGTGACTAATTTTTTAGGAGCACTTTACTTGAGCACAAATTACTGGACAAAGATAAAATTGTTCTAATGCGTTAAAATATTTATAACTATAAATATTAACAAAGTAAAAACCCAAGAACAAAAATGTATCATAAAAGATGCTTTCATATTAAGAAACAATCTGCATAACCGTGGCTTAAGCGAGAAATATGTTTAATTATCTTCTAAGTAGTTTTTAAAGGTGACTGCTGACACTGATTCAGTTACTCAACTGATAACATCAAGATCCTAAGCTCTTTCCATTGGGCATTTTCAGTAGGCTAATTTTTGTCTTTTAGCTTGTTATTTCATGGTTATAAAATGGTTGCCAGAACTCCAGACATATCTTTCCATGAGAACATTAGAAAGCAGGCAGCAAGGATGTTACCATGACAGTCAGAAACTACCCTCTCGAAACCGTTTCTTCTTCTTCTTCTTTTTTTTTTTTTTTTTTTTTTTTACAAAGTCTTCCTCTGTCTCAGGGCTGGAGTACAGTGACGCAATCTCAGCTCACTGCAACCTCCGCCTCCCAGGTTCAGGCAATTCTCTTGCCTCAGCTTCCCGAGTAGCTAGGACTATAGGCACATGCCACCATGAGCAGCTAATTTTTGCATTTTTAGTAGAGATGGGGTTTCACCTTTGTTGGGAAAAGCAGCAAAGGAGAAAGGACTTACAGAGTGCCTACATAAATTGGTTATGAGTAACACATAAACCAGGAGCAACCGATTGTGGAGGGCCACAGGAGGCCTCTGAGGAGGAAGGCCTCTCCACGCCTCATGTTCCGGTGCAGGGTGACCTAGGCTCTGTTACCATAAACATTGTGCTCAAGGATGTAAAACCCCTTCGTTGCACTATGACGTAGCCAGATTTGTAGGCTCCTTGTAAGGCCCGAGTTCCAACACCTGTACATAGATAATAAGCTAGAGATAACCACATGTTCTTGTTTTGTGAAACTCCCAAACCGCCACTGTTATCAATCCTTAGGATGACACACCAGTCCCGGCTCACTGATTCACTCCACCATCACTCCTACCCTATAGATCAAAGTGATTATAATCAATAAAAAGTGTGGATGATCAGAGCTCAGGGCCTTCACTGCCTCCAATAATAAAGTGATGGCCCCTGGTCCCAATGTCTTTCTTAATCTGTCTTTTTCTCACTCCTTTGTCACCACTGAACTCGAGGTACCCACAGGTGATATAGAGCTGGTTCCCTACACAACTTGTTGGCCAGAATGGTCTCCATATCTTGACCTTGTGATCCACCCACCTCAGCCTCCCAAAGTGCTGGGATTACAGGCATGAGCCACCATGCCCAGCCAAAAACCTTTCTTCTTTTATGAGGGAATTAAATATTTCTACCTATTTGGCCAAAACTGGATTACATACCCACTCCTGTAGCAATCACTGGTAAAGAGCAGCACAGGGGCCTGATTGTTAGAAGGAAAAATAACAAACAGAAAAGAATAATATCAACATCAACATAAAGGGTGTACACTCAGAGAGCCCCTCTAAAGGTCACTGACTTCAAAGACCAAAGGTAGATAAATCTACAAAGATGGGGAGAAATCAATACAAAAAAGCTGAAAATTCCAAAAACCAGAATGTCCTCTTCTCCTCCAAAGGATTACAATTCTTCACCAGCAAGGGAACAAAACTGGACAGAAAATGACTTTGACAAATTGACAGAAGTAGGCTTCGGAAGATGGGTAATAACAAACTCCTCTGAGCTAAACGGGAGAATATTCTAACCCAATGCAAGGAAGCTAAAACCTTGAAAAAAGGTTAGACAAATTGCTAACTAGAATAACCAGTTTAGAGAAGAACATAAACGACCTGATGGAGCCAGAAAACAGCACGAGAACTTTGTGAAGCATACACATGTATCAATAGCTGAATTGATCAAGCAAAAGAAAGGATATCAGAGATTGAAGATTAACTCAATGAAATAAAGCAAGAAGACAAGATTAGAGAAAAAAGAGTGAAAAGAAATAAAGCCTTCAAGAAATATCGGACTGTGTGAAAAGACCAAACCTACGTTTGATTGGTGTACCTGAAAGTGGCATGGGGAATGGAACCAAGTTGGAAAACACTCTTCAGGATATTATCAAGGAGAACTTCCCCAACCTAGCAAGACAGGCCAACATTCAAATTCGGGAAATACAGAGAACACCACAAAGATACTCCTCGAGAAGAGCAACCTCAAGACACATAATCATCAGATTCACCAAGGTTGAAATGAAGGAAAACATGTTAAGGGCAGCTAGAGAGAAAGGTCGGTTTACCCACAAAGGGAAGCCCATCAGACTAAGAGCAGATCTCTCAGCAGAAACCCTACAAGTCTGAAGAGAATGGGGGCCAATATCCAACATTCTGAAAAAAAGAATTTTCAACCTAGAATTTCATATCCAGCCAAACTAAGCTTCATAAGTGAAGGATGAATAAAATCCTTTACAGACAAGCAAATGCTGAGAGACTTTGTCACCACCAGGCCTGCCTTACAAGAGCTCCTGAAGGAAGCACTAAACATGGAAATGAAAAACCAGTACCAGTCACTGCAAAAACATACCAAATTTTAAAGACCATCGTTGCTATGAAGAAACTGCATCAACTAATGGGCAAAATAACCAGCTAGCATCATAATGGCAGGATCAAATGCACACATAACCATATTAACCTTAAATGTAAATGGGCAAAATGCCCCAATTAAAAGACACAGACTGGCAAATTGGATAAAGAGTCAAGACCCATCAATGTGCTATATTCAGGAGACCCATCTCATGTGCAAAGAGATGGGCTCAAAATAAAGGGATCAAGGAATATTTACCAAGCAATCTTTTATCAGAGACTAGGATTGCAAGCAGGAGTTGCAATCCTAGTCTCTGATAAAACAGACTTTAAACCAACAAAGATCAAAAGAGACAAAGAAGGGCATTACATAATGGTAAAGGGATTAATGCAACAAGAAGGGCTAACTATCCTAAATATAAATGCACCCAGTACAGACAAGAGCACCCAGATTCATAAAACAAGTTCTTAGAAACCTACAAAGAGACTTAGACTCCCACACAATAATAGTGGGAGACTTTAACACTCCACTGTCAATATTAGACAGATCAATGAGACAGAAAATTAACAAGGATATCCAGGATTTGAGCTCAGCTCTGGACCAAGTGGACCTAATAGACATCTACAGAACTCTCCACCTCAAATCAACAGAATATATGTTTTTCTTAGCACCACGTTGCACTTATTCTAAAATTGACCACATAATTGGAAGTAAAACACTCCTCAGCAAATGCAA
>CAUYLG010062997.1:0-22401 GCA_963573385.1 Cacajao melanocephalus | reverse complement strand
CTGGGAGCTACAATCCTGAGCTGCTGCTAATCGGCCATCTTGGTTCTCTCCTCCTCCCTGGGAATAACTTCTATAATTTGGTTAAATTCTAGTGAATCCCTCAAAAGTTGGTTTAAATATTAATCTCCAAACTATGCCTTCTCCTTTGTAAATTAACAATATTTTACTGTTATCTCATCATATTTTAGTACTTTGTTTTCACCACTATATCTTCCACTAGATCATGACCACATCAAGGAAAGAGATCATGTTGTATTAGTCCATATCCTTGGCTCATAAGTAACTGTAAAAGAAAGGATATTTGTTTGCTTACTTATGGTTCCGTGTCATAGAGAATTCTGATTATAAATAATATGTCCTGATCTTCCAGTGATATACATTTATTTATTTGTTTTTATAAACAGAGTCTAACTATGTTGTCCAGGCTGGAGTGCAGTGGCTATTCACAGGTGTAATTATTGTGCATTACAATCCAGGACTCCTGGGCTTAAGCGATCCTCCTGCCTCACCCTCCTGAGTAGCAGAGATAATAGATGTGCACCACCATGCCCAGTTCTACAGCATACATTTACTATAAATTAACAAAATGTAGTTTCAGTCCAAAGATGAAGTCAACAGAATCATATTAATTTGAGAGCTAATATTTAAATGTTGAAATTTATGATTCAAGGGTAAGGGTAAGCTCATGAAAATGAAATGTGATAGAGTTCCATGCCTATTCTCACACGTTTCCCCATCACAACTAATTTAAATGCAATGAAAATGCCTGCTTCATGATTTACAAGCAAGTAAGGGTTTAAATTCCTTCATTCAAGACCACCAGAGACTCTGGATGAAGTACTAGAATAAACAATTTAATGAATAAATAATTAACACACAATTAAAAAGTTATTAAAACAGTCTGGCATTAGCTATTTGTACATCGAAAGTCTCTTAGGTCTCTGGTAAATTAGCACTTAATACTTTTATCTCTCTTATTAATCTTGGTTAATGGCAATTTTATTCTTAAGTAAGAGAATTTCTATATTATTTCTCCTAAGATTAAAAGGTAGTAGATTTAGTAGATTTAGTGTAGATTTTAGAGCAATATAGTTAAATTATTTTTGTGTTTTAGTTTTTAGAAAGTTTCTAGATAAAATGCTACCAATTATTCCAGTCATTACCAGTACAATATTTTCATTTAAAAAATTCCTGCAGTTGGCCTTTCAGCTGTAATGAGCTTATTGTCCCAGAAATTCTGGAAAATAGTGAGCAAATTAGGTTATTCCCAATGCTAAACACTTTACTTTCTTAAATAACTCCTATTAAAATTGTTTGTAGTGGCTTCTTTTCTGTATTTCTTCTATGCTACAGTGACAAACTTAGGGATAATTCAAGTTCTTGTCTGAATTCTAACATTTGTTTCTTTGATCATTAAGACACTTTCCTTATAATAACTTTTAGACATCTGAAAGTCCTCATAGAAGTTATTTGGACATAATTATTTGAATTCTCTGTGCCTTCACTCACTTAAAAACTTACATTGATTCAAGGAGTAATTCTGAAATGCCTTATCAAGTATTGCATTCTCCCCCAAAATGTTATATTTTTTCTCTTATAACTAATCCAGTTTTTAACTCCTTAGGGTTAAATTGCTTGGGAATTTTACTATTTTATTTTCCAAATCAAGTGTTTGTATTTTTGAAAAAAAAAATGAGTATAACACCCATAAATGCACTTAACGCACACTCACATACACATGTGAAGTAAAATGCTGTAGCACAGTTGGGAAAGACTTAAAATTGTGAAGCATACCAACTGCTTTACTATGTTATGCTCAGTAAGTAAAATAACAGTATGAAGACTATCAAAGATGCTCTGGTACTTGGACATCATTCCTTCAACTTTTCTATTATTTTAGGCTATAGCATAAAGGTAAGTGTGAATGTAAATCATTCACAAGTTTTAAGAAAATTCTTTAGAAAATTGATAAATAATTATATTAACAAGTTGTTGTTGGGATTCACACAGGTCAAATATCCCTTATCTGAAATGCTTGGAACCAGAAGTTTGGATTTCTAATTTTTCCAGAGTTTGGAATATTTATATATACATAATGAAATATCTTGGGGATGGAACTCAAGTCTAAACACAAAATTCATTAGTGTTTTATTTATACTTTATACTGATAAACCAAAGGTAATTTTACATAATATTTTTCATTTTTTGTGCATAAAAGAATATTTGTGTTAAGTACGTATGTGTTGCAAAATTTGGAGCATTTTGGATTTTGGATTTTTGGGTTAGAGATGCTCAGTCTGCATCAGTAAATCCAAATTATTTCTTTTTTTACATTCAATTTTATTTCAGGAATTGATTAAGTGTCCTTATATTTATAAAAGTATTAATAACCTGTGATGTCAATTATAATATATTATTTCCTATGAGTATTAAAAAGAGTTATTTAGGCTTAATTTTCACTGATATTACTGTTTTATTATTATCAACTATTTTTATTATATTAGTGCCTGTCTACCTAGTAGAGTGGAGAAGAGAAAAAAATATATATGAGGTGCAAATTTTCAGATATCTTTTTAATTGTTATGTAGTACTGTTTTGGAAGCATTGGAGTTCATATTTCCTTTCTATCATTGTTTTGAACTTATATTGACAGTTAAATTTGAACTTTTATATTAAAAATACATATGAGTAATAATGTATAAAGTAAATATTCTCTTAGCAGTTTGTATGACATATTTTTACTTGAATTAATTGAGATAACTTGCTTTTGTTAGGCCCCTTAGGACACATACCTAATTTGATAGGGAACAAAGGTGATTATTAAATGACTTGATTTGGCTCTGTGTACCCACCCAAATCTCACTTCGAATTGTAATAATCCCCATGGGTCATGGTGGAGACCTGGTGGGAGGTAATTGAATGACGGTGGCCCATTTTTCCCATATTGTTCTCATGATAGTGAATAAGTCTCATGAAATCTGATGGTTCTATAAGGGGCAGGTCCCCTGCACATACTCTCTCTTGCCTGCCACCATGTAAGACATGCCTTTCTCCATTTCCTTCAGACATTATTGTGAGGCCTCCCCAGCCATGTGGAACTGTGAGTCCATTAAATCTCTTTTCTTAATAAATTACCCAGTCTCTAGTATGTCTTGATTAGCAGTATGAAGATGAACTAATACACCAAAAGAAGAAAAATGTTGGCAATCCTTAGTAGATATTAAATATACAGAGGCTAAAAGTGGCAGAAATGGGAAAGGCAGGAGAAGAGAGCAAGAAAGGAGATGGGACCATGAGAGGATAAAAGAGAGGAGGAAAAATTGGAAACATTGTGAAAAAATAGAAAGACAGATATTTTAGGAAACAAATATCAAAATTGGTGTTTTGTTTTGTTTTGCTGGTATGTGTGGACACTAGACCTTTTCTTCCTTCCTTTGTTTCCATTCTAGTAAATTGTCTATCTATATCTCAGTCATACACGTATGTGAGTTGTACTTCAGAGGGAAGGAGAAAAGCAAATTAACATTTTCCAATATATTCTGCCCATTGCACTTGGAGGAATTTTGGATGTATAATGATAACATGTAGTGTGCAATTAGGAGATGATAAGAGGCAATGATGAAAAAGTATTGTGTTCAGGGGAAAGAAAACAGCTTCTAGAATACAACATTTAGGCTGAAATTCCAGCATTGTTAGATCTTGGAAATTAATAAATTTGTTGTATCTTAAGTTCAGATGTGCAGAAAGGAGGAACAATAGTGTATTATTCAAAGGGCTTTGATGAAGATTAAATGAAAGCTTATGAAGTTACTAGAACATTGCCTGACATATAGTTTTTGATCTGTAGACTCATTAATTTTTACTTCACAAAGCACAGAAAAAAAACAATTTTTGTTAATTTTTTGAAAATGTCAAGATTTTCAGATAACTTTTTTATACAACTCTATACAAATTATCTACTAGTTCAAATTGGTTCATTAAACTGTGCAAAAAGTGGTACTTACAAACTGCTTGGTGCAAATGCACAGATACTCTCTGTTCCTTGTGTAAATTTTTATCACTAGAATGGCATATATAATTTGTATTGCTTCTTTTATAAAGTTTTATTTTTGAAAAAGTTTGATGTCTTAAAAAGAAGTCATTTTACACTAATTTATATTAGATTGGAGAGATCTAGGTAGTTTTATACCATAAAAGGCACAAATGTGCTCATTATTATTTTAGTAGGTTAGCTCTGTAAATATGCAAAGCATTAACACTGATATAAACAAGTAGGAAACTGTATAGATGCTTCCAACTTACAATGGAATTATATCTGGACAAACTCATCATGAGTTGAAAATATTATAAGTCAAAGGTGTATTATATACACCTTACCTACCAAACATCATACTTTCGCCTAGTCTATCTTAAATGTGCTCAGAACACTTACATTAGCCTGCAGTTGGGCAAAATCATTTAAGACAAAGCCTATTTTATAATAAAGTATTGACTATTTCACATGATTTATTAAATACTGCACTGAAAGTGAAAAATGGAATGGCTCTATGGGCACTGAATGGGTTTAGTTTTTGTATGATCATAGTCAAAAAAGCATATGTTGGACCACTGTAAGTTGGGGTTCCACTGGCTAACCTAAATAAAGTAAAAACACCAACCTCTTTTTTACCTTACTATTTCTATTGTTACTGTTTTTACTTGATTAAAGATATCGTCTCAGCTTGATTAGGAAAACTGGTCAAGTGAGTCCTTTGACAAAACTCGCTTTCTGCCTTGAGACATTTACTAGAGACTTGTGTAGGAAAGCCTGACCACAGTGACTTTGATGATATTTGAAGACAGGAATCAAAATTCAGAGAGTCAAAGGCAGTTGGAATTGCAGGACAGAATACTAAGGACCAGGATGTTACACAGAGACAGACATCTAGAAACCTGTTTTGGTGTGCAATCAGTTTAGGTTTTATAAGATACGTGCCACAGAGGAAGACTCAGTTAGACCAAGGAAGAAACAAATACTGAAGAACTCTTAGCTGAAAACATCCTGGAACTTGCATAAGCTTAGGAAATGTTTATATTTGAAAGAATCAGAAATAATAGATTACACATGACACCCAACATTTCATAAAGATCCCTTGTTATGCTTTAGGACTGTAACGAAATGTAGTCAGGCCTGAAATGTAGTCTAGACCAAGCTGGAGGCATCACGCTACCTGACTTCAAACTATACTACAAAGCCGCAGTAATCAAAACAGCATGGTACTGGTACCAAAACAGAGCTCTAGACCAATGGAACAGAACAGAGGCCTCAGAAGTAACACCACACATCTACGGCCATATAGTCTTTGACAAACCTGACAAAAACAAGCAAGGGGGAAAGAATTCTCGATTTATAAATGATGTTGGGAAAACTGGCTTCCTTATGCCTTACACAAAAATTAACTCCAGATGGATTAAAGATTTAAACATAAGACCTAACACCATAAAAACCCCAGAAGAAAACCTAGGCAATACCATGCAGGACATAGGCATAGATAAGGACTTCATGACTAAAACACCAAAAGCAATGGCAACAAAAGCCAAAATAGAAAAATAGGATCAAAGTAAACTTAAGAACTTCTGCACAGCAAAAGAACTATCATTAGAGTGAACCAGCAACCAACAGAATGGGAAAAAAATTTTGCAAGCTATCCATCTGACAAAGGGTTAATATCCAGAATCTACAAAGAACCAAAGTAGATTTACAAGAAAAAAATGATCAACCCCATCAAAAAGTTGGTAAAGGATATGAACAGACACTTCTCAAAAGAGGACATTTATGCAGCCAACAAATATTTTAAAAAGCTCATCATCACAGGTCATTAGAGAAATGCAAATCAAAAGCACATTGAGATACCACCATCTCACACCAGTTAGAATGGTGATCATTAAAAAATCTGGAGACCACAGATGCTGGAGAGGATGTGGAGAAAAAGGAATACTTTTACACTGTCAATGGGAGTGTAAATTAGTCCAACCATTATAGAAGACAGTTTGGCGATTCCTCAATGAACTAGAAATAGAAATTCCATTTGACCCATCAACCCCATTACTGGGTATATACCCAAAAGATTATAAATTGTTCTATTATAAAGACACATGCACACATATGTCAGTTGTGGCACTGTTTAGGCTGGAACCAACCCAAATGCCCCTCAATGATAGACTGGACAAAGAAAATATGGCACATATACACTATGGAATACTATGCAGCCATAAAAAATGATGAGTTTGTGTCCTTTGTAGAGACATGGATGAATCTAGAAACCATCATTCTCAGCAAACTGACACAAGAACAGAAAACCAAACAACACATGTTTTCACTCATAGGCGGTGATGAACAATGAGAACACTTGGGCACAGGGAGGGGAACAACACTCACAGGGTTAGGTGGGGAGATGGGGGTGTGGAGGGGAGGGGAGGGGAGGGGCAGCACTGGGGCAGGGCGGATAGGGAGGAATAACACCGGGAGAAATGCCTGATGTAGGCAATGGGGGGTAGGATGAAGACTACAAACCACCATGGCATGCATGTACCTATGCAACAATCCTGCAGGATGGAGGATATGCACATGTACCACAGAGTCCAAAGTATAATTAAAAAGAATTAAAAAATAAAAGAGCAAAATTGGAAGAAAGTTTACTACCTATTTTAAGATGTACCATAAAGCTATGCTGGTTGCAGAATGCAAAATAATAGTCTCTCAAAGAAGTCCATATCCTAATCTTTGGAACCTGAGAATATGTTAGATTACCTGAAAAGATAAACCTTTTTAAACTAATCTGTTATCTCTCATAGAGATCAGATCAGTGTTCCCTGGGATGGAGCTTGAGGTGGCTTGACTTCACCAGTGATTGAAGGAACTTTTTAGAGTTACAGAAATATTCTAGATTTTGATTGGAATAGTAGTTTAATAAGTACATATATTTATCAAAATTTTTTGAACTGTAACCTTGAAATAGCTATTTGATTGTATGAAAATTATGTAAATATAGTTTATATAAAAAAGACATAATCAAGCTTCTGTTAGCCGTTTGTCATGCCACCAATGTCACATAATGTGTAATAAACATAAAATAGAAAGGCTCTTGGTTGTGCCCTCTAACACAAATACTGAATAATTACTGTGGGTAAGTCGCAGATAAGCTTCATCTATAAAACTTTTCTGCTCAAAGACATGCTGTAATGCAAAGTTCATAATCTGGACTTAAACAGATCTGGGTTCAAATAATGGCCTCTCTGACTGCTCGAATAAATAAACACTAAAATTACGTGAGCCTCAGTTTTGTCATCTATACATTTGAGTAAGAGTGCTGACTTTCTAGGGTTGTTTTGACTAAGGACATTATCTCCTCTTACTCTTATCTGTTTCACCTCAAATTTCTGATATTGTTAAGTTCTTGGCTGCAGCAAGTCATATTGCATGACATCAAGAACATCAAATTTGGTACCATTTGAAAAAACAAAACAAAACAAAACTCTACCCATTCTGTTTTAATAACCTTCCAATACAAGCAATATATTGTCTTTGGAAGGAAAGGGCAGCCAGCATGAGACCAAGGGAAATGGGCAATAACTGGAACTTGCCTCTTAGACTTGGCTGGAATTCAGGCTTTCAGGGAGATTGGCAAAAAAAGAAAGAAAGAAATAATGCATAGTTCTTTTCTTTGTCAGTGTAATAAAGCAAATATGAAATGAGGAAAAAAGACCAGCCAGAAATCAAAACTGTATATGTCACTGGAATCTCTAATCAGGAATCTGAATACTTTGGTAGAGAGATAAAAAGAGTCATTACATCAGAAAAGAAATGATGAATAACATATGTGAAGACCTATACAGTGCCTAATTATACAATAAATATTTCTTCCTTCTCTTCCCATTCTACTTGGGCTTAATCATTACTCTGCAAGTACCAAGAACCTATAACAGAGGGCCAATTAGGATGAAAGAAAAAACATTACTGATTCGCATATGTGAGCCAGGAGGAACCCAACATCAGTTGCTGGGTAATACAGTGTTTTAGCTGCTCATTTGTGCTTTCGGGCAGTATGTCAAACCAGGAAGTTGGTAACTGGAGCCCACAGTTTGCAAACATGGGAAAAATAAAAACACTGCTATATATCAAGACTTGAAAAACAGAGCTCAAAGAGGAACCTTTTCTTTCATGACAGATCTCTAAAGGGTCTCAGTTAATAAAAGCACTGACAGCCCAGGAAGCCTTGCTGAAATCCCAAACTCCTAAATTACTCCAGTTCAGTTCAGTTTTTGGTAGAAACGAACTAGAGGTCACACATCTTCAAAATGGTTAAAAATATGTTGATCAAATAGTCTGCACTGTGAACCATGGGAAATTTTTGTTTTTTTCTTTGCTATGTTTATCTGTTACTAAAATGCAAAGAAATAAAGATTTGAGCATGTCATGTACACTTTTCTACTTATTTAAGAACCTGGATATTGTGACCTTCAGAAAAAAAAAGAATTCTGCATTTTCATTGCTAAATTAATAACTTTAAAAAGATTGTACTGTCACTTTAAAAACTACAGTGCAACTTAAATAATATCCTGCTGGTTGCACCTCATTTGTATAATGCAGCATACAGAGTGCATTGGACAAATGAGGTAATAGTTCCATAAATATGTTGACATCACCTAAAGTACACAGCTGTTCTGTTCCAAGGAAGAAATATTTACCCATTATCCAAAATTTCATTTAAAACTAATTACTCTAGGGTTTGCATAGAAAATTATTTTGCTTTTGAAACTTTATAGTTAAGTACAGGTACCAAAAAATGCCTTAAATAACAGTCTTCATAAAAAGTGTCTTTAAATACAGTTTGCATGTTAAGGATTGCTTATTAAAGGGAAGCAAAATTATGTTATTTTACCTTAGCAAATGTTTTTTCCCTGTGCTTTCTGATGGCCTTTTACTTTGTTAGCAAGCCCTAGTTAGAGATGCAAATTGGTAAAAATGGCATTAAAGTGTTGTTATGAATACAAATAAAGGCGATACCCTTAAATTTGATTATTTCTTAACCAAATTCTATTATAGCTATATTATTTACTTAATATATGAAGTATCCTGTATTATCAATCCATTTGACTAGAAATAATTTATATAATACTAAGTAATATTTTTCTTTTGGCTATATGATTTGTTAAATTGAATGATTTTATGTGGAAACATTAAGTCCATCACTCAGAAAAAACAGAAATTAGGATGTCTTAAAGTGTACAGCATATATGAAATATTACAGAAAATATTAAATATTCTGGATGAGCTAAGAATTTAAATTTTTATATTTAATAAATTGTTAGAATTTACAATCTCCTTAGCCACAGTAGTATCTACATGAGCAAAATGAGTTATCTGAATTTTTTCAATAAATTTTAATTTTTCAGATTCTGCCTTATTTGTTGACAAAATGAAAAAGAAATTTGAGCAGGATACTTACTATATGAGAGTTAGCTATCTTAGGAATGAAATTAGATCGCAGCTGCATTAAAGTGTATACCTCAGAGACATTTCCCAAATCTAAATATCTGCAACAAGTTTTAGTGGAAAATTCAAATAAGGTAGATAATATTAGATGACAATTTAAAAAAGTTATTTGCAAGACATTACTCCTTAGAAATACAACGTAGGCAGAGTGCAATGTACAGAACTAAGGCCTGGAAAAAAGTTATTTCCATAACTTTCACTGACTTTGTTTTGTGTGTGTGCTGTCTGACACTGTAAATAATCACTTATCACTAAGTAAATCAACTACACTTCCTTGAATCCATGGTAAGACTAAGTTAGCAGAATAGACCATTGCCTAGTAGGCAAAGTTGAGAAAAGCTTGGGAGATAAGATGAACAAGAGGCAGGGGAATGAGTAGTGTAAAAAGCAAAGAGGGATGGTGGAGAAGGGAACAACAGAGGACTACGTTTTAGGGAAAGTGCACTTAGGCTATACATGTTAGGTATGTCTATTCAGAATAGTTAATGATCAATAGATAACCAATAGTTACGTTGTCTCAGCATTCTTGTTAATATATTCACTTTTCCTCTTCTATTTTACAGATTCAGATAGAAAAACAAAACAATGGGAACTACTAAAAATTTCACTCGAAATTCGGATTCATTTTCTTTTTTAGGTTTTAAGAATGGTTTGTTAAAATTTAGCTGACATAAGATGAGCTGTACATTTTTAAAGGATACAATTTGGTAAGTTTTGACATCCATATGTATCTTTGAAATCATCACCCCACTCAAGGTGATCATGCCCCAATGTCTCCTCATGCCCCTCCATAATACTGAATTCTCATCTCTCTCTCTCCCCTCACCCCTGACCCCAGGCAACAAATGAACTGCTTTCTGTATCTACCTGTTAGTTCTTGCTTTCTAGAATTTTATTAAAAAGCAATCATATAGTACGTACTCCTTTTTTGACTGTTTATCTTCACCCAGCATAATTACATTGAGATACATTCATGATGTAGTGGGTATCACCTACTACTAAATATAGCAGGTTTATTCATCTTCATAAATGCAAATTCCATTGTGCAGATATACTAGTTTGCATGTTTATTCACCTGTTGATGAACAGCCAGGTTGTTTTCAGCTTTTGGTTATCATATATAATTTGCTATGGACACTCATTTACAAGCATTTATGTAGACATGTGCTTTCTTTTCTCTTAGTAAAATACCTAGGAATAGAATGGCTGGATCATATGGTAGGTGTCTGATTAACTCTTAGGGAAATTGTCAAATTGTTTTTCAGAGTGCTTATACCATTTTTCATTCCTACCAGCAACATACAATTCTTTGTAAATTCTTCATAAAGTTCTAAATACAAGTCCCTTATGGAATTCATAATTTGTAATTTATTCCCCAAAGTTGTGGCTTTTTTCATTCCCTTAAGTGGTTTTGAAGAGCAAAAGTTTGTAATATTGAGGAAGTCCACTTAATTCTTTATTGTTTGTGTTTTTGATGCAATATCTGAAAAACCTTTGCCTATCCTAAGGTCATAAAAGTTTTCTCCTGCATTTACTTCTTAAAGTTTTACACATCCATTCTGAATTATTTTTTGTACATTTGTATGTGGTGTGAAGTATATGGAAGTTCTTTTCTGTGTGTCTGTGAGGGGGGTGTGTGTGTGTGTGTGTGTATGTGTGTGTAAATGCATATCGAATTTTCCTAACATCATTTGTCAAAAAGACCATCCTTTCTCCGTTGCTTAACATCTTTGTGAAATATCAATTGCTTTTATATGAGTGAGTCATCCTCTGTGCTTTTCACTCTGTTCCACTGACGTATTTGCCTTTATATTAGTACCACCATTTCAATTATCATAGCTTTATAATAAGTTTTGAAATCAGGTCATGTTAATTCTCCAACTTTGTTCGTTTTCAAAGGTGTTTTGGCTCCTCTGGGTCCTTTATGTTTCCATATGAACTTTAGGATCAGTTTTTCAGTTTCTACATTGCTGGGATTTTGTTGGGATCACACTTAATCTATAAACAGTTTGGGAGAAATGACATTTAGTTTTTCAACACATAAATTCAATATAAATTTTGTTTATTTAAGTCTTCCTTAATTTATCTCAATAATATTTAAAGTTTTTAGTGTCAAGTTGTTGTATATGTTTATAAGATCCATCACTGATTATTTAATATGTTTTGATTCTACATAAATAAAACAGAGGCCTCAGAAGTAACACCACATATCTACAACCATCTGATCTTTGACAAATCTGAAAAAATCAAGAAATAGAGAAAGGATTCCCTATTTAATAAATTATGTTGGGAAAACTGGCTAGACACATGCAGAAAACTAAAACTGGACCCCTTCCTTACACCTATGTAAAAATTAACTCAAGATGTATTAAAGATTTAAACATAAAAACCCTAGAAGAAAACCTAAGCAGTACTATTCGGGACATAGGCATGGGCAAAGACTTCATGACCAAAACACCAAAAGCAATTGCAACAAGAGCCAAAATTGACAAATGGCATCTAATTAAACTAAAGAGCTTCTGCAGAGCAAAAGAAACTATCATCAGAGTGAACAGGCAAGCTACAGAATCAGAGAAAATTTGTGCAATCTATCCATCTGACAAAGGGTTAATATCCAGAATCTATAGGAACTGAAACAAATTTACAAGAAAAAAACAAACCACCCCATCAAAAAGTGGGTGAAGGATATGAACAGACACTTCTCAAAACAAGACATTTATGCAGCCAACAAACATATGAAAAAAAAAAAAAAACTCATCAGTGCTGGTCATTAGAGAAATGCAAATCAAAAACAATCTCACACCAGTTAGTATGGCAATCATTAAAAAGTCAGGAAACAACAGATGCTGGATATGTGGGGAAATGGGAACATTTACACTGTTGGTGAGAGTGTAAATTAGTTCAACTATTATGGAACATAGTGTGACAATTCCTCAAGGATCTAGAACCAGAAATGCCATTTGACCCAGCAATCCCATTACTGGGTGCATACCCAAAGGATTATAAATCATTCTACTACAAGGGCACATGCATACATATGTTTATTGCAGCTCTATTCACAATAGTAAAGACTTGGAACCAACCCAAATGCTCATCAATGTTAGACTGGATAAAGAAAATGTGGTACATATACACCATGGAATACTATGCAGCCATAAAAAAGAATGAGTTCAAGTCGTTTGCAGGGACATGAATGAAGCTGGAAACCATCATTCTCAGAAAACTAACATAGAAACAGAAAACCGAACACCACATGTTCTCACTTATAAGTGGGAATTGAACAATGAGAACATATGGGCACAGAGAGGGGAACATTACACATCAGGGCCTCACAGTGAATGGGGGGTTACAGGAGGGATAGCATTAAGAGAAATACCTAATTTGACAGGTTGATAGGTGCAGCAAACCACCATGGCACATGTATATCTATGTAACAAACCTACACATTCTGCACATGTATCTCAGAACTTAAAGTATAATAAAATAATAAATAAAAATAAAACTAACTTTTATTTTGTATCTGATTTTTCACTTCTAGCATGTAGAAAAGCAACTGAATTTTGTTTGTTGACACTTTGAAAAATTCACTTACTAATTCTAACAATTTTTTGTTGGTTACACCAGATTTTCTACAGAGATAATCATGTTATCTCTGGTTTTAATTATTTTCTTTTTACTTTTGATTCCAGAGGTACATGTGCAGGATTGTTACATGAGTATATTGAGCAATACTAATGTTTGAGAGATGTATGTTGCTTTCACCCAGGTGATGAGCACAGTACCCAACAGGTAGTTGTTTAACCCATAATTGTCTCCCCTTCTTTCCCCTTTTAGTAGTCCCCAGTGTCTATTGTTCCCATCTTTATGTCATTTTGTACTTCAAGTTTAGGCTTTGAAATTACAATTCTTCATAAACAATGGCATTCATCTAAAAATGAAATTTTTCCCTTATATTCCTACATATACTATTTACACCACGGAGTCCAAAAGAGAATCAAGATATTACTATATGTTTTTGAACAGCTCTTTGAATTCTACACTTTTTTATGATTATAGTTTAATTTTTAGTTTGGATTTCCATAGAGAGTCTAAAAAGACCCACTGCTTCCTAAAATAGGAATCAGAATAAATTTGTTCTATTTTTATGGAACGCTATATATACTTCAAATAATGTGTGCTTCAAGAAAAAAGCCTGCAGTAGTGAATATTTAAGGGTTAACAAAAGAATATAAACTTACTGTTCTAGAGAGTAGACCCAAGACCAAGATGTAGAAAATAGAGTTAATAAATTTCTACTCAACATAAGGGATAACTTTTAGCAATGAAAGCTATCCAAGCATAGAAAAGGCTGCATCTCAAGTAGTCAGTTCCTTGTCATTGGAATTATTCAAGCAGAAGCTAGATATATGACTATCATTTGGGGATGGTGTGCATGTGGCAAGAAGTAAGATTATATGACCTTTAAGGTCCCTTCAAACTCTGATATGATTATAAGTAGATGTCTGATTAAAAATAGTTTACCATGCACATGGTGATGCTAAAATACCAAGCATAGTCAAATTCAACCAGAGCAAGGATAAATTAAATATAATGTGTTTGGGGGAAAACAAGTGTATTTTCTAAAATGTGGTAGCAATAAGTTGCAGTGTAAGACATTGCAATGAATCAGTGCTTGGCATGAAGGAGACACAGTGATTTAGTGCTTCGGCCTCAATCCATATGGAGTTACTTATCAAATGGCAGCAATTGCTGTAAAGCATGCTAGAATGAATCTGCTGCCCACTACACAAACACCGTGTAATGTCACTGTCAATTGTAGAGTGCCTGCTTCTACGTGTCACAAAAAAACAATGACACAGTGACTCCCTATCCCCTATTACCATTTTGATTAGAAGGTCCAGCTATACCTCTATGTTCAGTTATAAAACAAAAAGAAAGACTGACATTAGTATACAAATATATTAAAAATGAAAGTTTAAATAAAATTATTCTTTAACTTTCATCTGAAACTATAAACGGTGTTGTAAGATTGCTATGAAATTAAACTGGCTGGACTTTCAGCTCTATGCTACGTCCTTGTCCACCCAGGTCTGTGCTCGGAGACTGCTCTGTGCGGACACATCAATGGGCTTTCTTGCTTCTGGCTTCTGATTATAATTTAACAATGGAGAGACTGGCAGGAGTGTGGAGGGGGGTTTAAGCCATATTAATTACTCTAGCTTCCCCCATTTGAGGTTGGTTTCATTTGGCTTAATACATGACCCACTCTTCCAACCTCTATAAGGTGATTCTCTGTCCTTTGTCTCTGGATTCCAAGGAGTTGTTTCTTAATTAAGTCTATCTGAAGCATAAGAAGGGAAGCAAATAGACATTTAGTCATACCAAAATGTATTTACTGATTTTGGAATACAACTATCAATTTTATAATTTATCTGGATAGTAATCTCATTTTGTATGTGACCCTAGTAAAATCAAAGTCTTTGTAAGTGTCAGCAAACCTCTCCCTTAACATGTATCTTCCAATTACATGCATTTGACTATAAAAGGACAAGCAAATAAATCCTTTTATTTTTTTATGTACAGGCAAAGAAACTCATTACAACTCCTGAAAAACTCTATACAGTGTTATTCATTAAATTCATTAATTCATGTAATAAATATTTATTGTACATCATACTTATTCTAGGTAGCATTTAAGATACAAAGGCAAGGTGTGTGCACACATCTCCTTCTTGCACATACAGGAAGGATATCACTGCTCATTCTAATTTGCCACAGCATTCACTCCAAAGCCACTGGAGACTTTCAGAAAATTGGATTGAGGTCTGAACCTACTCTTTCCTAATCCTGCTCACTTTTTTGCTTTTCTTTCACAAGTGTCAGACCTGGGTCTGCAGGCACTCTCATATTCTCTTGCCTTCACAGGCTTTATTCTTCATAGGCATTCCTCCCCAGTAAATCTCTTGAATGACTAATCCTATTTTGGGGATCCGCTTCTCAGAGGACCAAAAATAAACCCCAAGGACAGTGAAGAATGTTTAAACCATTAGAAGTAAAAGACATGAGAATATAAAGCAATTATTTTAGTACCATAAAAATTACATGGAAAGACCATTGATGCAACAGGGAGATGTAATCCTGGGAAGTCAAGGAACAGTTAACCTTTTGAACTGGCTCTTCATAAGTGCCTAAGGATGGATCAAATTAAATGCTGAATATGGCAGGCTCCTTTTGCTCTATACCACCTTCAGATTCCTTGTGTCTAACTCACATATCAGGTCCAATTTCGTTAATGCCAGTGAGGGAGATGTCAGACAAGGAATGGGACAGAGCCTGCAGTAGGAAATCCAGTGACAGCATTCCAGATACAAGAAACAGCATCTTCAAAAGTGAGGAAGTAAGAAAGAGTGTTACAGAGTACAGTGAGATGTTCAGAGTGCAAGGAATGTTGACTTTATTCTGTTGTAATTTTTACCTACTTGGTGGTTCATTTACAACTCTGAGAGTTGTCTTCATGATCAGCCTGGCATCTGTGACTGCAATGACCAGGTATATGGTGAGGATCTGCAAATCTGCATTGTCAGTTCAAATCTTTCCCTGAGCTCCAGATATCTCTGTACTGCCCTGCTATTGTATAACGTATAATGAAAAACCTTAAATTATGCCATAAACAACTGTCTACCCCAAACTCTTTCTCCCATCATCTCACCGACATATTTAAACATTTCCCTTCACTAGCTCAATGAGCTTCTCTACCAACATGCACAGGCCAGAACTGAGTCATCATTCTTCACGTTGTTCCTTTTTCTGACACTCTAATCCCCCTCCTGTTTATTAATTTGCCAAGGGTTATTAATTATCTATTTAAATTCTTTCAAATCCTTATTTTCATCTTACTTTCATTGCTATGACCTCAGTACAGAGTCAAGATATCTCACGATTGTTACAGAAATAGCATTTGGCCTTTCTGCCATTTCTTTCCTTCTTCCATACTTATACAGCTAAATACTCTAAAACAGGTATTTGATTGCATTAATACAAATTTCTTAAATTTTGTATGAAATATAAACCATGTTTTCCTTAATGAAGATATTTCATTATTTTTTGCATGTTTGTTTATTTTTACATCTCTCAACCTCATTTCCAAAATATAAACAGGAACACACACACACACACACACACACACACATACAGACACACTTGCTCACACATGAAACTCCAATCCGGCATGACTCTATTTATTCCCAGATCATTTGTTTTCCCACTGTAATGTAAATCATTGTTCCTACTGCCTGCACTGTTTTTTGCGTTCTTTTTTCAGGCCGATTCTATAACCACCTTTGGGAGAGCCTGGCATTCTTATCTAAAGATAGAAGCATCCTTCAGAATCTAAAAGCATCTCCCAGAACTCAGAATCCCCCAGTTTAACAGAAAACTGTCTTCTAATAGATATTTGTGAATATGTGTGTGATCCTCTGGCTGTGGACACAAACGCCTATACAAATAACCAGTCTCCCAGAGGCCATTCTCATTCCCCAGAGGCTTCCTGGAGCATCAGGAAGTAGTCATCATAAAATGTCATTCCAATACACTGGGTGGTAACTGGTATAAATAAATAAATGTAATGAAAACGAAATGGCGTATCAACAAGTCAAGCCTGATATCTAAAATTATTTCTATTTGCAGTGAGAATCCTATGTATAGATATGTTTTTAAACATGTGCCACCATAAAAAAATCTAGACCCTTTCTAGGCTTACACTTATGATGAAAACCTAAAGCCTTTAGATATAAATAAATAGTTAAATGTGTGGTCAAAAATATAGTAGGCTATTTTGTAGTTGGGACACCAGCTGTAAAAAATAACAATTTGAGTCACTGTTGAGGCAGCAAATATAATGTAACAGCAGAGACAAGATGACAGTTTGATGTGAAAATATCCATCAACCTACATGGTTTGTGTGACATTGATTCTATAGAGTGGCTCTAACCTATCCATCCAGGGGAAATTTTATGAACTCAGACAACCAATGCTTTCAACTTTATGGATAGAATGGTAGAAAAGAAAAAAAAATCATTTAGGTTGGTTCAATGATATATCAATTTTCTCAACTTCCATGATTTATTAATGTAACAAGAAAGTACAATCAAATTTCAAATAATGTTGATGCTATTCTGAGGTGAAAAATAAGCTTCAGTGGATGTTCAAATCAACAGAGGAGCTAGAATATGAGAAACATGCAACTGTCATCTTCTTTTCCTGAGACATACCTGCTGTGAAAGGTTAGACAGCCCTCTATAGTTCAAATGGGTCAAACATATTTCCATTTGATTTCTCACTCGTTTATTCTAAAACAATATGAGGACTGTACTATCTGCAATACACTGTGCTCCATATTAAATATGTAAAATGAAAAAGACAGAGTTCTAATCTCAAGAACCAAGTGCTTATTGTGAGTACCAAGAACTGAAGTGCAATGCATGATTGAAAGACAGCTAGCACAGACCCTGTGAACATGACTTCTGAAGACAGAATGTTTGTTTAATCCCAATACATCTACCTAATAACTGTATTGCTTTACACAATTACTCAAACTCTATATGCTTTTCACAATTATGAAATGAAGGAAAATAATACTCTCAATCTCATAGGGTGTTATGAGGATTAAATAAGTTGATATTAATAAATTGCTGAAAACAGGGATTATAATAATGTGGTGGTTAATAATTATTAGCTATAATTAACATTTGTGTAAAAAGAGTAACAATAGCAATTCAGAGAAGAAACACAAATGTAGGGCTGTCTGATGCTTTTTAGTGAAAAATAATTTGAAAATAATTTCTAGGGAAATTGCTTCTCCTGGAGCTTTAAAAAATGAGTAGTAATTTCCCAGGATGATAGGTGGGCAGGCGTTTCAGCAGAGAGGGCAACATGTGAAAAGGTAAATAAATGAGAATTTGGAACATTATGATAATTATAGCAGACATTTATAGAGAAATTCATCCAATCCATTTACTCAGATTAACTGATAGCCTTCCCTCTGTAAAAAAGATACTGAGGAGTACCCACAGCATGTTAAATGCTCGTAACTAGCTAAATCACACTCTTCTCCCATCAGAGCCATTGATACATATACTTTCTTTTTAGTTTTAAGTTGTATGATCAAAAGCAGTTGGTTTTCTTCCTAATCCTATTTAAGTCACTTTCAATTACTATGGTAATTATGTAGTTATTTGAATAATACATACATCAACTAAGTGAGTTCCAAATAGTTTTTATGATAAATAAATTACTTGTAAATACTTGACAAAGGTGAGCTATTTAAAATTTTATAGTCAAATCATGTGTGAAAAGATGATAGTCTTACATAGTCTTACACTGGAAAGTTAATCATAAGTACCTAGAATAAATCTGGAAAAACTGTTCAGAATGTTTGTTTTTCTTTTGAGAAACCAAAACTGGAAAATATAGTTTATGATGAAAATTTAGAAGTAATGCAATATTAAACTGCATCAGCAATACCATACACAAAGAAAAGAAAAATGACCCTATGACAAAAGTTTGGCAAATGCATATCTATGTATATAGATATATATACCGACCAACTCAGTATAACCAATGGTTTATAATACCTAAGCATAATTTTTTAATAATTTTTATAATTTATAATACCTAAGTATAATCTTTAATTTATTACTTTACCAAATATTTTTAATTAAATACTACTACAGGTTGGTCAAGATTGATAGTTTCAGTTGTAACTTGGTACGGTCAAAATGAAATATGCCTATTGAAAATTGGTGGGAAATTAACGTGGAGAGTTAAGCTAGGTCAGATTATAAAGTATCAGTAACAACCAGAATTTTGTAAATACTAAGATTCATTTGTTGACAATGAGACTTTTTTTGTGCAATTGGAAATACTTTCACTTAGGTGGCAAAATAGCCCTTTAATTTATATAACTTTGAAGGACAAATGTAATTATTCACAGTTTCTAAAGGATGAAATAAAGTTTAAAGAATGTCTAGAGTAAAATAGGTTTCATTTATGGCATCTTTTCAAAAGTAGTTGCCCTCTTCTCATAATCCTACACATTTTAAAAATTCAGCTTAAGCGTCATTCACTGTGTGACATCTTCCATGAGGTCTCCTGGGTTAGTCTGTTATACTTCAATTTCCCCACAATATTGTTAAAATGTCTCTGTTAAGTCACATGGTTGGGTAATGCTTGGCTTTGTTTAAACATGCAACATATCCCAAATCATGAGCTAGTCAAAGACACTTGAATATTTTGCACAATATTTCACTATTTTGCACAATATCTCCAATAAATGTTTGGCTAGGCTGGCCAGAAAGCTAGATAAAACACAAGTTTTATTACATTGCTCTCCTATTCAAACATGTCATAACTTTGTTATTGTCTAAAGAGGATAAAAACTAATTCTATTTTTTGAATTCCAGTTTAATATAAAATGTCTTCACTTGATTAGGCACATTTCTTGTTGTAACCTCAACTGAAAGCCTTCATTTGAACAGGTTCATATCCTCACTAAATACTTAATGTCTCTTAGGATCTCTGAGCCTTAGTTCATGCCTTTTGTTCATGACCTATGTATAGGTGTAATTTATATGCTACTTTCTTCCCCACTTCCTGCATTTTCTCTCACTTCTAGGCTACACGAGTATTTTTCATGTGTATTCTTCGCCATGTCAGAAGCTCAGCTAACTCCAAAGAGAACGTACCTTCTGAATGTCAGAGTAGCTGCTTAAGACAAACAAGCAAAATGGAAGTAGGATTTAAGCATTTCAGTACTTACTCATAATGGGATAAAGTGAAGAAAGTGCTAATTGTCCCCGTTCCAGTTTTTCCCATAGAAAAGCACCAGTTCAAGATCAGGTGGATCAGCGTAGTTAGAAAAGACATGAGGGTAATCCCACTGCAGAGGGAGCCTAAACCAAAGGATATGGTAGTTTTATGAGCTTAGATGGTGTGGGGGTCACGGGGAAGGGCAGAGAGGCAGCAAGAAAGGGCTAGCAGTGGGAAAAAAACTGAGTAAGAACAGAGTAAAAATGTCAAGTTTCAGCCAGGAGTGCTGGTTCACACCTGTAATCCCAGCACTTTGGGAGGCTGAGAATCACGAGGTCAAGAGATCGAGATCATCCTAGCCAATGGTGAAACCCCATCTCTATACAAAAATTATCTGGGTGTGGTGGCGTGCACCTGCAGTCCCAGCCACTCAGGAGGCTGAGGCAGGAGAATTGCTTGAACCCGGGAGGAGGAGGTCACAGCGAGCCGAGATCACCTCATTGCTCTCCAGCCTGGCAACAGAGCAAGACTCCGTCTCAAGAATTAAAAAGAGAAAAGAAAAAAAAAAGTCATGTTTCCTTGCCTTTTCTTTTACCCATAAGATCTCAATAGAGGCACCTGAGGAAGGTCCCTGTTAAAGTCCTCAATAAAGACACCTCCAAATGAACGCATTTAGGTTAAAAAATGCAGCTATGTAGAAGGACATGGCCAGCCAGGGAGAGCTGAGTCCTTCACTGCAACTCCTTCAGAGACTGAAATGTACTGTCTGTTCCAGATGTGGTATGTGTGGAGGGAAGATTTTCTTGCTAAGATCTGCCAATGAAAGCTTTTTATAACTGTCTATGTTTGGGCCTGAAATATTGCACATGGCACTTCCACCTCACCCTGTAGCACTTAATCTAACACTGCCTAGCTTTACTATTTAACTCTCAAGCTTCTTCAGGAAAGGAGATCTATTTTTGTTTTCCACTTATCTCACTAATATTTTTGACTGACTACAAAAAGCTCACAGATACTATTCTTATAATTGAGTCATGAAGTTGGAAGGACAACTCCTTTTCTGGAACATACATATACATGGGATGGTGCTGAGTGCTATATGAATACAATTTGCAAATACTTTGAATACAGTAAGTGTCTAATAACTTAGTAGTCATGACCATGCCCCAGAAAATACATGGTTTAAATTTTAGAGAATAAAACAATTCAGTAGATTAAGGAAGATAATAAAAGAGGAACAAAAATCACAGAAATTTTACTTAAGTAACCAGAGTCCTGGTGCCCATTGAAATTTTCATGTTCAATATCTTTTTTGTGTGTGTGTGTGGAGGATTAAAGTTATTAAATGTTACTATTCTCAGAAACAATAGGGGCTAGACCTAAATAAGTTAAATCTCTCTCTCTCTCTCTCTCTCTTTATTGTATAAGTTCTGGGGTATATGTGCACATCTTGCAGGATTGTTGCAGAGGTACACACATGCCATGGTGGTTTGCTGTTTCCAACCCCTGATCACCTACATCAGGCATTTCTCCCAGTGTTATCCCTCCCCAACCTCCCTGCCCCCCACTGTCCCTCCCCTAGCCCCCCTCCCCCCAACAGACTCCAGTGTGTGATATTCCCCTCCCTGTGCCCATTTGTTCTCTTTGTTCAATACCCACCTATGAGTGAGAATCTGTGGTGTTTGATTTTCTGTACTTGGGTCAGTTTGCTGAGAATGCTGGTTTCCAGATTCATCCATGTCCCTACAAAGGACACAAACTCATCATTTATTATGGCTGCATAGTATTCCATGGTGTGTATGTGCCACATTTTCTTTGTCTAGTCTATCATTGATCTGAATTTGGATTTGTTAAATGTCTTTGCTATTGTAAACAGTGCTGCAAAGAACATATGTGTGCCTGTGTCTTTATAAAAGAACGATTCATAATCCTTTGGGTATACACCCAGTAGTGGGATTGCTGGGTCAAATCGAATTTCTATCGCTAGCTCCTTGAGGAATCTCCACACTATCTTCCACAAAGGTTGAACTAACTTACACTCCCACCAACAGTGTAAAAGT
>CAUYLG010062995.1:0-20733 GCA_963573385.1 Cacajao melanocephalus | reverse complement strand
GGGTGCGCGAGGCTGCGGACGCGCGGGGATCGAGGGAGGCGAAGTTTTCCGGGACGAGCGAGAGTGGCAGCTTGGGGACTCCGGGCGCCTGGGGAAGAGCTGGAGGGCTGCTGGAGGGGCGCGCGGCCACCTGTCTGCCCTGGCCCCAGCAGCTGTGTGGGGCCCCTGGGGAAGCCGCACAGTTCACAGTTCGGGGGCGGGTGGGGACAGCGGAGCCCCTCTCTTGATACCGAAGAGTGCATATTGGAGGCCCCTCTTGTTCTGGGCGTGGCTCCAGGCCGTGGGTACCAGGAGCTCAAGCTGGTAGGGACAGGTTCCACCTCGCGGGTCGAGAAAGGGTCGTGGTGGGGCTGAAATCTCTCGGTGTGGGGAGGCAGCTGAATGTGCTCTCCAGGTGAGGAGCTTGGAGCTGTGACCGTCCTGCAGGAAGGGCATGGGGCAGTTTGCAGTGCTGTTAAAAGTGCGCAGGAGGAGGGGAGTCTTGTCGTAGCTAATGGGGACTTCCAGAATCCTTGAAGTTGAGCGGCCTGGAGTGGCCCTGGGTGTGGAACTGGCCACCCAAGCAGAGAGGAGGCTGGGTCAGCAGGGAGGGGTCCCATGAGGACCCCCGCCTTGAGGGCCAGGCCAGGATGTCGGGGTGGTGGAGAGGAGCCCTGGATTTGGCTGAGTGTCCCCCGTCCTGCCTCTTCTGCCTGGGCTGACTTGAGATGCCTCACCCCTCCGCAAAATGAATGTCCCCTCTGCCCAGCCTCTGGGTCATTTTGGAGAAGAGGCCCTTCCGGCCCGGCAGACACATGGCTGCACCTTCAGTCCTCCCTTGCCTGTGTGCAGGTAGGAAGTTGAGCTCCGTTTCCAAGCACCCTTAAGCCCAAAGACTTTTTGAAACTGGCATTTGGCTCCTGCTCAGGTTGGAAGCAGGAGGTGTCTGGCATAGTCACGCCCAGAGCCCAGGTCTCCAGCCAGCTGCTGGCTCTGGAGGCGACCATTCACCCATGGGAATTGAGATCGTTCACTGGTTAAGTATTTCTGCCCTGGGTGTCCCAGGGTGTGGCAGTTGGGAAGGCACAGTCTGGTCAGGAAGGCAGGCTCTGTGGCCCTGAAGAAGATCCCACCCCAGCAGGGAGGCAGGTATACAGTTACCTGGAGAAAGCAAAGTAGGTGATGGTGGAGGGGAGGGAATGTCAACAAGTGCAAAGGCCCTGAAGTGGGACTAGGAAAAGGAGCTGGGGGCTGGGCCCAGGTGGAGGAAGGGGCAGCCTGCTAGACTGCCGGGTGGGCCGCAGTTGGTTGTGTGTGCAGAAGTGTCCTCTGGCTCCCAGGTGGAGTAAGGCTCGTAGGGATCAGAAACAGAGGCTGGGAGTCCTGGGGATGAGGACACAGTTGTGTGAAAGACAGCTGGGGAGGCCGGGCGTGGTGGTTCCTGCCTATAATCATTCCAACACTTTGGGAGGCCGAGGTGGGCGGATCACTTGAGGTCAGGAGTTCGAGAGCAGCCTGGCCAACATGGCGAAACTCTGTGTCTACTAAAAATACAAAAATTAGCTGGGCATGGTGGCGGGTGCCTGTAATCCCAGCTACTCTGGAGGCTGAGTTGAGAGGATCACTTGAACCCGAGAGATGGAGGTTGCAGGGAACTGAGATCACGCCACGCCACTGCACTCCAGCCTGGGTGACAGGGTGAAACGCCATCTCAAAACCCCAAAAACACAGCTGATGGCAGCCTGGACCAAGGTAAGAAGGAACAGAGTCATAGGTTTGAGCCGGGGGTGGTAGGGTGAGGGGATTAGCCAAATTCCCGGCCACCTGCCCCCGCTGTCTGTCCACCCCCCAACCTGCCCAGCAAAGGTGTTTTGGGGATACTGGCCTCGGGACTCAAGGCTCTCGGAAGTGCCTCGGCTGCCGGTGGGAAGCTATGGGAACCGTCTTTAGGCAGAGCCAGCCTGCATGCTTGTTTCACGGAGGGGGTCCCATGTAGGTGTTGGTTTGGAGATAGGGTTCCACTGTGAAAGAAAGCTTGGAAAACACCAGGTGACCTGGTCCCACCCCCACGCCCATTTCACAGAAGGGGACACCAGGGCCCTGGAGAGGAAGCTACCTGGCGAGAACTCAGCTTCTCTGGCACAGATAAGCTCTCAGAGGCGGCCCCAGGCCTCAGTTTCCTCATCTGAAACGTGGACGACCCGTCTTTCAGGATCTTCACCAGGACGGGGTGGGAGCCCACAGGCAGAGCACCTGCCAGGGCAGCCCCTCAGCTCTCAGGAAGTATCTGCCATGGGCAAGCCACTTCCTGCCTCCGGGCCTCGCTTTCCTCCTCTGTGAAATGGGGTGAAGGGGTTACACTGCTCCAAACCTCAGCTCCCCAGCCCTGCGCTTTCCTTCCTGCACTAAGCCTCGTGCCTCCTAAAAATGAGGCCCTGAGGCCAGGCACAGTGGCTGCCGCCTGTCATCCTTGCACTTTGGGAGGCCGAGGCGGGCGGATCACCAGAGGTTAGGAGTTCGAGACCAGCCTGGCCAACATGGTGAAACCCTGTTTCTACTAAAAATACAAAATTAGCTGGGTGTGGTGGTGCACGCCTATAATCCCAGCTACTCGGGAGGCTGAGGCAGGAGAATCGCTTGAACCCGGGAGGCGGAGGTTGCAGTGAGCCAAGATCACACCACTGCACTCCAGCCTGGGCGACAGAGCAAGACTCCATCTCAAAAAAAAAAAAAAAAAAACAAGAGGCGCTGCCGTCCCTTCTGTCTCTCTCTGGCCCCAATCCTTAGCCCCTTCTGGCTGCCCTTGGAGCCTACCGGCCTCCCTGTCTCACGCTAGGTCTTGGCCAGCTCGCTTCAGAAAGCGACCGAGCACCTGGTGGGTGCCTGCCCTCAGGGGCTTGCAGCAGATGGCGGTGACTGTGGAGTGTGGGGGCAGCAGAGTGGGCCGAGGGAGGCTGGAGTCTGAGCGGGCCACTCGCAGGAAGACGGGGCTGTGTATACCCTCCAGCACTCCAGTGCAACCAGGCAGGTTGAGAAGGGGTTTATGAATGATGGCCATGGTTGGCGTCTCCTGGCAGCTAGTGGGTTTCTCCCGGCTTGATTTTGAGCCGGCACGTGGATGTGGTGGCTTGTTCATCAGCCTGGCAGGTAAGCCAGGGATGGGATTCGCGACTGGACGTGGTCATTTTGGCCCCTGGCTGGAAATGGCTGTGAGGGGCAAGTGTGGAGGGCGGTAAAGAGAGGCACCACCCTGCTGAGAAGCTGCCTAGGGCCTGGCCCTTAGGGTTGGCGGAGGGGAGGGAGGACAGCGAGGGTTGGAGGGTCCCTTTGGGGGCAGCAGTGAGACCCGGTGACATGACACGGGGACACAAAGCCGTGAGTGGCAGGCATCTCCCGCCCCAGCAGCGTCTGTGTCCAGGAGGGCGGGGAGCACCAGTGCAGCCATTCTCGGTAATTATGGTAACGCGCGTCGGTATGGTGGTGGCTGTGGTACATTTCAGGCCACCAGGTGCTAGCACCCCATCCTGCCTCTGCTTCCCTGCAGCTCCAGGCTCGCTGAGGTCCAGGCGCCCCATGTCCTCCAGGCCTCGGTTCCTTGGCAGGGAGGCAGCTTGCTGCTTTGCCGGGTGCCTCCCCATGTTTCTTTCTGGCCACCTGCCCGTGTGGCACAGGGAACCCTCGTAGGCAGGCCCTGAGATGTTGTGCCGCCCCGGAGCAGGTGGCTGGTGGGAGGCTGGGGGCACGGGTGATTTGTATCCAGAGCCCTTTCCCATAACTGAGCTCAGGGCCCCAACCAGTGGCGCCCCCAGACCTGGCCCCCGAAGCAGTCCTCTGGGATGGGAGGACCTTCTAGGTCCCCAGATTCCCTGGCTGAACAGCCAGGCTTCCAAACAGTTTTTTTACCCAAAACAATCACAACCCACAGTTCTTCCCTGAGACTGAATCCTGTTTAAAATAAAAGGACCGGATGGGTGAGGAGGCTCACGCCTGTAATCCCAACACTTTGGGAGGCCGAGGCGGGCGGATCACAAGGTCAGGAGTTCGAAACTATCCTTGCCAATATGTTGAAATGCCGTCTCTACTAAAAATGCAAAAATTAGCTGGGCGTGGTGGCGGATGCCTGTAATCCCAGCTATTCAGGAGGCTGAGGCAGGAGAATCGCTTGAACCCAGAAGTTACAGTGAGCCGAGATCTCACCCCTGTACTCCAGCCTGGGCGACAGAGTGAGACCCCATCTCAAAAAAAATAAAATGAAAAACAGAAGGACCACTGTGGAAGGGAAATCGGCAAAACCGAAAACTCGGACCTCCCTTCACTCCCAGGATCAATTCCCAAATCCTCGGTGTGGACAGAATAGCTGCCGGCCTTCATCAGTGCTCACCCCATGGCTCGGCTGATCCTCCTGGCATCCCAGGAAGGGGTCCCGGGTGGTTTGTTCATTCGCTGCGGTGACGGGGTCCTGGATGCCGAGCTCCGTTCTAAGGGCGTCACAGTGAGCAGGCTCCAAGTCCCCGCCCCACCTCCAGCCACATTCCAGCGGGGGCTGCAGGCAGAGACTATCAGATGGGGAGAGACGGAGCAGGTGGGGGCTTCCATGTGACAGGGAAGTCCCTGGTAGGTGACACTGGAGTCTCTGGACGGAAGAAGTGCCCCAGGCAGGGGAACAGTGTGCAGAGGCCCTGGGGTGGCAGGGCAGCCATTGTGGGGGTGGGAGGGGGCACAGGAGGGTTTGAACAAGCAGTGTGGGGGTGTGGGGGAGCAGCGCCTGGAGGGGACTCTCGTAATCCAGGTGGGAGACGGTGGGTGGCCTGGCCCAGGTGTGCAGTGGAGGTGGGGTGAGGGGCCCAAATCAGGAGAGAGACTTCCTTCAGTGTTTTCTTCTCATTAATTCAGTAAACGCAGTGATGTTTGGGGACAGCTGGGTGGGTGTCATGCAGGTGCATGCCTGTGCGCGGCCACCCAGAGGCTCCTTGGACGAGATGTGTGTGTGTGCACATCTCCCTGACGGCCTCTGGGCAGGGAGAGGGGATGATGGGGAAGGGGTGGGGGCTCGGGTGTCGAGGCTGGGTCTGTAGCTGCCAAGTGCACAGTGAAACCCTAGTTTGCAGAAGGTCGGGCCACAGCACCCTCTGGGCAGCCCCTACCTGAAGGGTCATCGAAACAGGATGGGCGACCACCCAGGGAGAGGAGAGGACAGAGCGGGGAGCTGGCGGGGCTGGAGGCAGGAGGACAGCAGGAGGGGGTGGTGAGGCCAGGGTGGGCTCTGGGGGCTGCTTCCTGGGTTAGGTGCTGATGGGGACAGTCGGGGAAGGGGCGACAAAGGAAAGCAGGTATAGCTGTTGGCCACCCCCTCCTCTAGGAGTCCCCCGAGGCCTCCTGGACAGCCAGCCCCTGGGTGTGGGGTGCCCAGAACACAGCTTTAGCAGGACTTCCGCTGCCCTCACCCTCCTGGGGTGGCTCACCAGCGTTCCCGAAACTGTCTTACCGCACTCTGGCCTTCTGTGCCTCCTGCTCTGACCCCCAAGTGGCCAGGGTGGGAACTGGGTGGCCCCCCCACTCAGCCCCTCTTCCGCACCTGGTGGGTGGGTTGGCACTAGGCTCCCCAGGCTGGTCGGCCTGCCCCCCTGAACCTGCCCACCCTGGCCTTGTGTGCTCCCCTTCACGGATGGACGCAGACCTGTCAGCCGCTGGCACAGGGGAAAGCTCAAAAGCCTCTAGATGGGCTGGGGTACCATAGAAGTGCGCTGGACAGGCGGCCCTGCAGGCTGTGGGACCGGGCAGTGGAGGAAGGTGTGGGGCTGGGAGACTGGAAGGCTATGGGGTCAGGATCTAGCAGGGCGTGGGCTGGGGGGCTTTCTCCGAGAGTGGTGTGATGATGCCAGGTGACCACTGGGCGCTGTGTGTCCTGCCCGGTCCCTGCCCCTGGGGTGGCCGTCACTGCTCGTGTGGTGCAGTGTGAGCCTGGCGTGGGCCGCCTGCTCCGCCCCCTTGCCTTTCTGTAGCGTCAGCACCTTCCGAGGGGCTACACAGCTCACCTCTTGACTCGTATTGCTGGTCTCTGTCTCTCCCCTCAACAACGTGGCCTCCAGGACAGGTGCCAGGTGTGTGCACTGCACAAAGGGCACTCCATGATGCTGGAGGAATGAATGAAGTTAATGAACGAAGGAGGGGAAGCAGGATGAGATCTGGGGCAAGGGCATCACCCGTGGGGGCGGGAAGTCTCCCCACCCCGTCCTCTAGGGGCTGGGGCAGGAACAAGAGGGCTGGAAGTCTGAAAGGGACCTGGGGGGCGTGATGGGTGGTGGGTGCTGGGATTGGAGCAGCCTGGCTGGGAGGGAGCAGAGCGTGAGTCAAAGGAAGGTTATTTTAGGATGGGGCCGGCAGCCAGGGAGGGCGGCACAGCTGAGCTGGAGGCGGCTGGAAGGGCCCCCAGGCCTGCCTGCCTCTCGCCTCTAGGGCTCAGCCTCAGGCCCGCCCTCCGGAACCCTGTCTTGCATCCAAGATTCCCCCAAGCTCTGAGCAGGCCCTCATGGGTCCCTGGCTATGCAGTACAAGGGCTCTGATGGGGGCGCCTCAGATCCAGGGAGGTCCAGAAGGGCGACTGGGCAATGCTTTGGATGGGGGGCTGTCCTTTGCTTTCTGGTGTGGCAGCTGGACTGGAGCCAGTCGGACGGTGCAGCCTTCCCCTGTGACCTGCAGAGGGCCGTGCTGGAGCCCCCTGGCTGGGCAAGGGTGGCCCAGGTCCGAGTTCTTGGGGTGGGCTGAGGGGGTGAGTCCAGGCATCCCTGGAAGCTGGGGACTCACAGAGAGCCCTGTGTACGTTTGGGCAGGGCGACAGACGTGGCACTGTGGGCCCTACCTCCCCTGGCCCCCACCTCCATTCCCTGGACACCACCCCAGAGTCAGTACTACCCTGGTTGGGGACAGTCTGCTGGAAGAATTGAGGCCACCACAGTGGATGGGCAGCCACCCCAAGGAAGAGATGGGGTCCAGGGACGGGGGGGCGCTTCCTTCCTTCCTTCCTGGGCCATCAAGGCTGGGGATGAGTTGGGGTGGCCCTCAGCACAGGACACGGCCCAGGGTGCCCACTATTCATCCCCACCCTGCACACACTCAGGAGTGACACTCCTCTACAGAGACCTCCCAGGCACTGAGGCCTCTGGAGGCATGGCGTGGGCAGGACAGCGCCAGGATTTGGTCCCCAAGGGCTCACTGAAGGGAACCGAGTTCAGCCTGGAGTTGGCAGTCAGGGATGCCTGGGAGGAGCCCGAAGGGCGTTGATGGATGAGTACAAGTTGTCTCTGCTGCGCAGCTGCTGGGGAAAGTACCTTTCCACCCACCCTCCCGAGAGGTGGAAGGGCTTTAGGGTGGGGCCTTGCCTTGGAGAGCCTGAGCCCCCCGGGGCTGCCTTGCCCCCGCAGGTTGGCGCTGTACGTCTATGAATACCTGCTGCACATCGGTGCCCAGAAGTCAGCCCAGACCTTCCTGTCTGAGGTAAGCCGCTGTCTGCAGCCTGGCCCTCCCTCCCCGCCCACACGCATCGGTCCTCCTCCATTTCCACTGGGGACCCTGGGGATGGGCCCGCGTTGCCCCTCTGATGGCGCTGGGAACTGAGGGCTGGGTGGGGTCTGACCCTGGGCTGGCATCCAGGCATCTGGTCCGCATGCCCAGCGGGGACCTGCTGCAGGTCCTGGGGCCCTCCACCCACCCAGTTACCCTCCCCTCCCCACTCCCTCCCTGCCCATATGTTCTCTGGGCACCCTGCTGCATGGCGGGGCAGGGTCAGATAGGGCCAGCCCCTCACCTCCTTCCTCTCCCTGCAGATCCGATGGGAGAAGAACATCACTCTGGGGGAGCCTCCCGGGTTCCTGCACTCCTGGTGGTGGTGCGTGCAGGGCTGCTGTGGGTGGGCCGCGGAAGGGGGCTGGGGGCCGGGGCGTGTAGAGCAAACGTCCTCCCCTGCCGCCCACAGTGTCTTCTGGGACCTGTACTGCGCAGCGCCCGACCGGAGAGAGGCCTGCGAGCACTCAGGCGAGGCCAAGGCCTTCCAGGACTATGTGAGTCCCCGCCCCAGGGGCTCGGCTCCAGGTCGGGAGGCAGGGTTGGGGGCTGCACAGCCAGAGGAGGGCTAGGGGCGGGGGCAGTTTGGGGTTGACGGGCAGAGCTGCAGCTGGCACTCAGGCTCTCGGCCACTTCCGGGGTCCCTCCACCCTCCCCTTGGTCCAGGGTCACTCACAGAGTAAGGGAAAGCTTTTTCCACTGCACTGCACTCCCTGCGGTCCCCACAGCTCTCCCACCCTCCTCGGGGCACTGGGGGGTGCCATCTCCCCGCCCTCACGTGAGCTTGTGGGGAGACGAGGAAAGCTCACTGCCTTCCCCCTCCTCGGCTGCGTGTGCGCTGGGGGGTCACCGCTGCTCCACTGAGTTAGGAGCCAGGCAGGGGTGCCTGATGGGCCAGGCCCTGGGACACTTCCTGACATTGCCGGGTGCCTGGAGCTGCCCACTCCACCTTTCTGCTGTCATTTTCCCTCCGGGTTGGAAAAGATCAGAGGCCGGTTATGGAGTGGGGGCTGCCGTGCTGAGGGGATGGCGGCCTCCTGTTGTCATGGGGCAGCAGATGGTAGCCCTTCCCTTCATCCTCCGCGCTGGGCCACCTGGCCCCCTCTGTTGGGTCTGAGGGGGAGGTGCCGCTCTGCCGGCAGGCGTCTGGAGGGCGCCAGTCCTGCCCACCACCTGCCCACTGTGCGCGGGAGCGCAGGCCTCAGCAAGGCAGAGGCGACCCGAGGGGCGGGAGGGGTGGGGCGCCCGTGTTTCTGAAGATGCCTCCTGCACGCGATACGGGAGCCGGGCATGCCAAAGCCCTCCTGGTGTCACTGCTGTTCACCCCCGTGGTGCCCCACTGCTCGTGTGTGGTCCCCTTGTCCCAGTCCCACAAGATCTGGTGCCCCGGGGGTGTCTGGAGCTGTGGGCTTGGGCGACTCTCCCCCCATGCCTGCCGCCGGGGTCTAGCAGCCTCTCTGGGCACCCCCGCTGGGCCAGGAGGGCGGAGCTGGCAAGTCGGCGTGAACGCGCTTCCCAGGCGCGCGGCGGTTACCATGGTAGCGCCGGCGCGGAGCAGAGACCGCAGAGCCCAGGGCGGAGGCCGCCCAAACCCTGAGGTGACCAAATCCCCGTGGGCACCCATCCTGCCGGGCCGCGCCTCTTGCTCTCGCTCTAACTGGGGGCGCCTGGTCTGCTGACCCCGCACGGAGGCGGCCCCTTCCCTTCACCTTCCGAGGGAGGTCTCTGTCTGCCTCTCCACGGCTCCAGGCCGACCTTGGCGTCTCCAGGAAACACTGGAGCGCCCAGCCCATCGCCATGGCAACGCGGGCCGGGCCGTCTCCTCTTCGAGAATGATTGACGTAGGGGGTCCGGCCCGGGCCAACCGCCAGGGAGGGCGCGCTGCCCGGGATTAACTCCTCGGGGCCTGGAGTTGGGAAGCCGCGGGGCGCAGGGGGCAGGGAGGCTGCAGTGAAGCCTCCCCGACCAGGAAACGCTCAGGCGTCTGCTGTGGCCCGAGAGGGGGCTGCCCTCCCTGCGGGGTGGACAGACGCAGGGCTCAGAGGCGCCCCCTCCCCACCCTCCGGGAGTGGACCAGAGGGGCCACCTGGGAGCGCAGCTGCTCCAGGCCATTGTGTTGGCGGGAGGCGGCGGGGTGGGGGCCAGAGCCCAGAGGGGACCTGGCAGTTTTGAACTGAGAAAGTGGCACAGGCGCGGGCACGAGGGCTTTCGAAGGATTTGTTCTGGGCCTTAGAAGTGCTCTCTGCTGCGGTGTGCTTGGGGGCTCCCGCCTCCACCCCCTTCCTCACTTTAGGGCCCTGGCGGGAGGCTTGAAGCTAATCTCAGAGAAGGAGCAGGAAGGGGCCAGCCCGCTACCCCACACAGGGAGGGAGGATTTCTCCAGGGGCCCTGCTCCAGCCAGGGGGCCCCTTGCAGCAATACCTGAGGGCAGGAAACGCTGAGACTGCAGGCAGAGTGCCCAACCTCTCTGAGCCCACGTGGCTGCAGTTCATGCCACAAACACCAGAGTGTGCCTGTGTGCTGGCTTGGGCTAACCCCGGAGAGCCCATCCCCTTCCTCTTGGGATTCAGGGCCTGGTCTGGACCATACAGACCCGGGCCAGGAGAGAAGTCCTCCCTCCCTGACCCCACATGTGTCCCTCTGCCCTCATAGACTGAGCCTCCCTCCCCACCTCATCTCCCCCAGAGCACGCAGGTCTAGGACTGGGAACCAGCCAGAGTGGCCTGTCAGCCTGCCCCAGGCCAGGTCTGGGCTGCACCAGAATTTCTGGCAGATAGGAAGCCCCTACTCTAGCACCCTGTCTTCTCCCCTTCTCCATCTGTGGAGAGGCTGGGGGTTGGGGACCCCACCCCACAATCCTGCTCTCCCCGCTCCTGGAGGTAGGGTGGTTTGGGCCCGGGGTCTGCGGCTGCTCTAAGGAAGAGCTTTCAGGCAAGCTCCTCTCGAAACTGCTGGTAGATTTATGTGTCTTTGGGGTGTCCCGGGTAGAGCTGGGAGCCAGCTGAGCTGCCCTGCCCTGCCGGCCAGGACGACACAGGGCTAGTTGGGATGGGTCTGGATTTGGGGGCGGGCCTGTGCGAGATGAGAGCTGCTCTGGGTCCTCAGGCCGACAACCCCAGTGCGCACTGCCCAAGGCCAGCTCCCTGTCTCCTGGGGCCAGCCACCTGCAGAGACGAGGGGGTACACCCAGGCCTAATAGGAAGTGTCCAAGTGTCCTGACCTGGCCCTCTTGGTTTCCCGCACCCCTACAGAGTGCTGCAGCCCCCAGTCCTGTGATGGGGAGCATGGCCCCAGGTGACGCAATGGCTGCAGGCCCCATGGCGGCAGGCTTCTTCCAGGTATGGCCAGGGCTGCAGGCTCCTGGCCTCTAACTCTGGATGGGGGTCCCATGTGGGCAGACTTCATGAGGCTGGCAGGCTGGAGTTGGGTCGGGGGGTCCTCTGTGCAGCACGTGTGCCCGGCTGGGCCTTTTTGGGGCCAGTGAGGGAGGCCCAAGTACAGTGGAGGGTGGGCATCTGTGTGCTTGGCCTGTGTGGGCACAGGGTGCTTGGGGACGCAGTGACCACAGCGGTCCTGGTGACCGCTGGTGCCTGAGTTTTGCCCTGAAGCCTTCCCACAGGGTCCCTGTCCCATAGGCTGGCCCACTTCTCTGCCCCCATGGAGCCCCTCCCCACCTTGGCCAGACCCAGCAGGGCCTCGCTTCCCACAACCCACCTGGTTCTGTCCTCCTAGGGCCCCCCCGGCTCCCAGCTGCCCCCCCACAACCCCAACCCCCCCATGATGGGGCCTCACAGTCAGGTAAGGAGCTGTGACACCTGTCCCTCATACACACACATCCCCTCACCCAGCGCCACCCCCTCCCGCCCCCACGGCATGGTGCCCTGGCTGGCGCCGGCTGGCGCCAGCTGGCTAGGCTTTGCTGGCTGGTTCTGGAGGAAGGGTCTCCCCAGGCCAGGGACCCCGGTATAGCAGAAATGGGGTAGCTTTGGGAGCCAGAGGGTGGGGGGAGGTGCTGATCCCCACCCACCTCTTCCAGCCCTTCATGTCTCCGAGGTTCCCAGGGGGCCCCCGGCCCACCCTGCGGATGCCGAGTCAGGTGAGAAAGGGATAAGGAGGGGGGCAGGAGCTGGGCCGGGGAGGGAGCACCCCACACTCAGTGCTGCTGCACCCCCTCCGCAGCCTCCTGCGGGCCTCCCTGGCTCCCAGCCCCTCCTCCCTGGCACCATGGAGCCCTCCCCACGAGCCCAGGGTGAGTAGGGAAGCTCTGCCCCCTGTCCGCCCATTGGTCAGAATTCCGGCTCTAGGCACTCCAGCCATGCTGCCTCCCAGCTGTCCACACTGGGGAGTGGTCCAGGTCCAAGCCCTTTCCCTCTGCCCCACCCCAGGGCATCCAAGCATGGGCGGCCCAATGCAGAGGGTGACGCCTCCTCGGGGCATGGCCAGCGTCGGGCCCCAGGTAAGAGTGGAGCCCTGGTGGGCGGGGCCCCCCGACTGTCCCCGGTCTGCCCCTCACCGCCCCTTTGCCTCTCCAGAGCTACGGAGGCGGCATGCGGCCCCCACCCAACTCCCTTGCCGGCCCAGGCCTGCCTGCCATGAACATGTAAGGCCCCCGGGACCCCAGGAGTGTGCAGCTTGCAGGCCACCACCAGCTTCATGGCTGGGTCAGCTGGGATGGGCCCTGAACCCTTAGGACAGCCTTGGATATTGTTTATTTCATGGCCACTGTTGAGTGGGGAAACTGAGGACGAAGCAATGAGTTCCCCATGGCCAGTGATGGGCTGGGATCAGAACCCGAAAGCCCGTGGTGGCCACTTCTTCAGCAGCGTCTGCTGCTCTGCGGCCTGTCTGGGGACACAGTGGAGCAGGGGTGTGGGGGGTGTGGTGGTGGCTGTGATGCACATGGACTAGCCCCAGGGTCTGTCACCCACGGTCTCTTCCAGGGGCCCAGGAGTTCGAGGCCCGTGGGCCAGCCCCAGTGGAAACTCGGTGAGTCTAAGGCTAGGTGGGCAGGTGTGGGGTGGGGTGGGAGGGGCACTGGGTGAGCCGCCTGGCCGACTGCTCACAGCTGCCCCTGTCCCCAGATCCCCTACTCCTCCTCATCCCCTGGCAGCTACACGGTGAGTCTGAGCAAGGCTGTGTCACCCTGGGCAGGGGCTGCGGGATGGTAGATGAGGGGCCATCTCTTAACAGCCCCTGTCTCCCTCTGTGTGCAGGGACCCCCAGGAGGAGGTGGGCCCCCTGGAACACCCATCATGCCTAGCCCTGGAGGTACAGCCTAGACAGGCGTGGGGTGTGCTAGGGTGGGTGTGCTTGGGGGAAACCCCATCGCACTCGGCACCCTTCCTGTCCCCTGGTCTCCCCCAGATTCCACCAACTCCAGCGAGAACATGTACACCATCATGAACCCCATCGGGCAGGGCTCCGGCAGGGCTAATGTGAGTGGGGGCTTTTGGGGGTGCTTCTTGAGGCGATGACCCCACTCGGGGGACGGGTGGCCCGAGTCCCACGCTGTCCCCATGCCTGCAGTTCCCCATCGGCCCTGGCCCGGAGGGCCCCATGGCCGCCATGAGCGCGATGGAGCCACACCACGTGAACGGATCCCTGGGTAAGTGGAAGTCCCTGCTCACGCCCAGGCTGCTTCCGGCCCGGGCCCATGCGCCCCTGGCTGCCTCCCCCCGCCGCTATCCCGCCTGTCTGGTGGAGGCATCGGGTGGCGCCCTGAGCCCCTCGCGGGGGCCGCTCAGTGATGGGGCCTGGGGGGATTCGGTGACCAAACCAGGGGATGCACTGACCCAACCCTCCACCTGGCCTCAGTCCTGGGGTTTCTTGCAGGGTGCGGCAGTGGGGGGAGCTTCCGAGGGTCGTGGGACCCTGGAGGCCGGGGGGCCTGGCACCGGCATGTCTGAGCTGGTGTCCGTGTCGGTTCGCAGGCTCGGGCGATATGGACGGGTTGCCGAAGGTAAGGGGGCCGCACTCCTGCTGGGGTGCGTCGCGGGGGGGGCCTGCAGGTGTGGGGAGCGGGGCAGGGAATTCCGCGCTGACGGCGGCCGCCCCCAGAGCTCCCCCGGCGCCGTGGCCGGCCTGAGCAACGCCCCGGGCACCCCGCGGGACGACGGCGAGATGGCGGCCGCCGGGACCTTCCTGCACCCGTTCCCGAGCGAAAGCGTAAGCGACTGCGTCGACTCTCCCCCCGCGGCGGCGTCGGGCCGGAGGGGCCTGGCGGGCAGGCCCCGGCGGGGCGGCCGGGGGGCCAGAGCAAGACCGTGACCGCGGCGGGCCAGGTGGGGGGGCGGCCGCGGCATCCTTCCCCTCCTCCCAACCTCTCTCCATCCCCCACCATCTCCCGCTCCTGTTTCACCGTCCAGATCCCCTCCGTTCCCACCCCGGGACCCGCGCCCCAGGGCAGCCTCCCCACGCATCGCCCCTCCCCCATTCCCTCCTGTCCCCGCCCTATGTCTGCCCAGGACCCAGCCCTACCCTGTCCCCCACTGTCCCCTGGGGGCGGGTCCCAGCCTCTTCAGGAGCTAAGCCCGGCCCCTGCGCGCTGCCCCCTCCTCTCTCCGCAGTACTCGCCAGGGATGACCATGAGCGTGTGATGGGGCGGCAGCCCCGGGCCTCTGCGGGCCTAGGCTTCTGCCCAGCGCCCCTGCTAAGGGCGAGGGGCTGAGGTCACACCTCGGGCACCTGGACTCCTGGCCAATCAAGGCTTACCCAGCTGGGAGGCCCCACATGAAAGACTTTTATCATTTTATTAAAAACGCAAGGACCTCAGAGACGTTTTCTGTATGGACCCTTCCTGCCATTTGTATTTTGTTCCAGAAAGAAGGGCTCTTTGGGGGGCCCCTCTCCCCAAGACGTCAGGGGGTGGGCCCCATCAATAAATGGAACCTTTTGGTTTTTGGTAGCGTGTCTCAGATTCCCTCTTTGGTCTTCGGCCACCACACTGTCCACCCTGCGGTCTTGTTTCCCACCCCCCTCCCCCATCTAGCCCCACCTTCAAGAACCGGGGGGAGACTGAGGCTCCGGGTTCTGGGCTCTCCCTGGGAGTTGAGGTAGCAACCATGGGCAGAAGGATTGGGACGGGAAGCTGGGCGCTCAGAGTTGGGGAAGTAGAGGAAGGCAGAGCCAGGTCACAGGCCCCAAGAACCCCAGGTGGAAGAACAGCTGGGAGTGGCAGCGGCTTTATTGTCTTTGGGGCGGCCTGGAAAGGTGGGGTCCTGGAGGGCAGCGGGGAGGAAGGGCTGGGAAGCTGTGTGACAGGGGCCTCAGGTGGTGGGCATCTGGGGTTCCTCCACTTGTGGGTGCCCATTGGCATCACCGGTGCAGCCGTTGGTGGAAGCGGGTACCGGTCCTTTCTTGTTCCACACAGGGCAGGCGGCAGCCACAGGTCCGACTTACTTAAGGCCGGGCCCTGGGTACTCCATCTTATGCTCCAGGAGCATGTGGTTCTGTGGTGGGAGCCCCACGCAGGCCCTGAGGATGTTCTCGATTCAGCTGCGCTGGCGGAAAAGTGCATTGATCACCGGGCTGCCCGGCGGCACCAGCGGCGCCTTGACTAGGAAGCTGAGCAGGGACAGCACGGGGTGGAAGGTCTGCGGCTCGGGGTCAGCATCAGTGCAGAAGCCAACGCGCTGGCACAGCTCGGTCAGCAGCGCCAGGTCTAGCATGATGGGTATGGCCAGCAGCGAGTCCTCGCACGTGTTGTGCAGCACCAGTGTGTTGGTCCCGCCCAGCATTAGCTCGGAGGTATACTCATCCAGCGCGCGCTTGCTGTCACCCACGACGGCAGGTACTTGATGACCACGCAGTGGTCGGGCTCCTCGCGGGGCGTACAGAGCACTGGGTTGCTCTGCACCATATCGTCCACCACGTTGCTCTTGGACACCTCCTTAGAGTGGAACTGCAACGGCGCTGACAGGTTCTGCCCGTCGTTGTTGCCCAGGTGATTGTAACTCACGATGGACATGGTCTTGAGGCCAGAGCTGATGAGGAAGTCCACGAGCACGGACTTGACTTTGGTCTCACCAGACTTGAAGTCATTTCCGTCCATGAAAACCCAGCGCTGACACGAGAGCTCAAGAGCTCCGGGCACCAGGGTGTTCCGCGGGGACCCACTGAGGAAGGCACAGCCCTCCAGGATGCTGGCGATGGCGAAGAGCGTGGAGGGAGACACCTCCAGGCCACGCTCAGTGGTACGCAGCAGGTTCTCGGCCGCGTCGTTGAGGCCCGGAACCACCTCACGGAAGCGCTCTGTGTTGGCCGTCCACAGCATAATGACTGTTTAGCCCCGTACTAGAACGGATGTCTCGGATGTCCTTGTGGATCTGCTCCAGCTGCTGTGCGCGCGAGCCCGGGATGAGGTTGTCCGCTGCCTGCTTTGGTTGGCCACGATGAACTCGGGGATGTAGACAGAAGGCCGAGGCCGCAGGGCTTCCATGTGCGGCCACAGTTGTTCCTGCAGTTCCCAATCCAGCACCTTCGCGCGCCGCATCGCCTGGTGAGGTTCAGCGACGAGACGTCCCAGCCATCAAACACGAGGTCGTTGGGCGCCACCATGGGCAGCAGCGCACTGACGGCACGAACACCTCCTGGCCCTCGGCGTCCAAGCCCAGGCTCACGGTGCCCGCCTGAGTCAGCGAGCCGCAGTAGTTGGCCTCCTTGCGGCCGCTGCGCGTGGGCCAGGACAGACGCAGTGGGTTGGCCAGCTGCGCGGCGGTGAGCGTGGAGCCGTTGTTCCCGCCCCAGCCGACAAACATGACCCCGAGCCGGGGCACCTGCCGGGGGGTCCGGAAGGTGAAACGCACCTTCCGTGGGGTGCACCTTGAGGACGCCGCCCTCGCGGCTGACGCGCGTCGTCCGGTACTCGTATTGCGCCTCGATAGCCTCGGGGCCGTAGACCACGTCCGGGCTCTCCACGAAGACCTGCGCGGCGGCCTCCATCGCAGCGGGCGGCGCGGAGTCGGCTCAGGCAGAGGCAGCGGACAGCGTGGCTGTGATATTTTTATACTTAAGCCAAACGTTTGACATCTAAACCTTAAAGACAAAGGGGAATAAATCTCCCACGGATTTGTTGTACTAGAGGGCGCTGTATCCCAGTTCTTCCTGAGAAAGAAGTCCTTTGGGCCCCAAGTTTGCATTGCCATTGAGCAGATGTGAGAATGCTGAGGGGAAGGCAGCGTTTCTGCTCTACCTTGAGAATTTCTCCATTCCAGGTCAGGAGTTTAGTTTTTAAAGCAATATCCATATCCACCTGTGTTTTGCCTCCTAGTAATCAGAAGGATGATTATCTGGAAAACTAAGCATAGATTTTATTGTGCAAATATTTTAGAGCGTCTTTTAAAATTGCCTTGAGGAGCTGATGTGCTATTTCGTTTTTGGGTGTCCTCAATGGAGTACAGCATTTATTTTTTGAAAGCAAATTTCTGGAAACAACCTAAAGTTATTTGGTACCAAGGAGATGCCTATTCAAATGAGACAGTGCTAGGTATACTTTGCCACTGAAAGTAATGGCAAAAACCGCGATTACTTTTGCACCAACCTAATAGATATACGAAGGTGCGGATTGTGTGACATAGATTCTCAACTAACTGAGAGTCATCATTAACTCTCTTCCTGGCCACCCACATGCAAGTCCTGTTGCTTCTGTGATATGTTATTCATAATAAATACCCATGTAATTACTTTCCAACTGCAAAACTACAGCATTGATAGTAACTTAAATCTTTCTATGTGGCCCTCCCTAGCTAGTCATGCGTTAACTAGGGTTCATTATTTCCTTGCTTCCCTTTTTACATATTATATAAAATGTTTATATAATTGTGTTATATAAAAAGGAAAAGGTATTGGGTACAAATATGAGTCATGTCTATTAATGCGAATGGGCTGATCTACCAAAGAATGTCTTATTGAGTTGAAAAACAAACCCCAATTTTATGCTGTATGAAAAAAAACACACAGATTGAAAAGGCTGAAAGTATGGTGTTGTATTTTAATTTTAACTCTTTTAACGTTATAAAAAGAGTATCGTGTTATGTGATCTTTTGGACTTTTTAAACTTAAAATTATATTGCTATGATTCATTCAGGTTGTTATGTTTACCTGGAGTTCATTTATCATGACTGCTAGAGTTCATTTATCGTAACTTTGACATTATTTATTGATTTCACTGTTGGTGGGCTTTTAGGTCATTGAAGGTTTTCCTCTGAAAAATAGTGATATCATGAACATTCTTATATATATGTCCTGATGCACAAATGCAACCATTTCTCTAATAATACACTTCAGTTAATTATGTTTAACAATCTACATGTAAGAATGTAATCATTCTGCTGTCATTTTCTGCATTCCAAACAAATTTAAGCAGAAATTCATGAAGAAAGTTTCCAGAAGGATTAGTTCAACTTATTTCTTACTGACTGGCTCAACTCTAAGGAGCCAGAATTATTTCTGGTCCCTTGGACACTTGTATGGTCTGGTTTCCTCTTAGTACCTGTTGTCAATATAACTAAGATGGAATAACATAGATATAATTCAAAAAGGTATAGAAATAAGCAGCTGTAATATGCATATGGCTAGATGAAGTTGGCAGGCCCGGTTCCATGAGACACTTCAGATAAATGTAGGCCTCGTTCTCATTCTAGTCCTTCTTGTAGTGCAGCCTCGTTGAAATCTGGAATGTTTTCTTGGACTGCCATCGTTTGTAACCATGTGGGTGAGTGTGGCTGGAAATACCAGCAAATTATTTGCTGAAAGCAGCTTTCCCTCCAGCGAATATGGTAAACCAAAGGATATTGCTGAGAGTCCACTCCCTACACTCAACTTATTCATTGAATATGTATTAAATGTATGCTAAATCTAGCATTGTAACCCACTTGCTATTCTTGTACCATAGGCTTTTTATTTTCAAGCAGAAAGATCGCTAGTTTTAAAGGTGTCAAAAATGCAGCCTGGCCCAGCTTAAGTTTCCTTGTTTATTTATCTTAGATCTTTGGGACTGAGAAATCTAAGAAACAAAACCACCCGTATGCCATAGGTGACAGAAAGATCAAAGAGCTTGAAGAAAGCAGCTCACTCGAACATCAGAGTGACAATGAGTTAAAATGTTTTCTTTCTTGCATTTATCATGTTTCTATTTAAACTCAGATTCTTTTCTTTTAATTAAAAAAGTGTGTGGGTACATAGGTATATATATTTATGAGGTACATGAGATGCTTTGATACAGGCATGCAAAGTATAGTAATCACGTCATGGAAAATGGAGTATCCATCCCTTCAAGCTTTAATCCTTTGTGAACACCAATTTCTTGAAGACCGGGATATGCATCCAGGTTTTAAGAAGGTGATTTTTTATTCTGAGGATCTGACCATCTGCCTTCCATTTACAGGTGTGCGGTAGGATCACTCGGGTCACGGTTTTCAGTGTGCACATGCGACTGTATGCCAGGAGAAACTTTCTGCAAGGGCAATAGAGTTCCAAGTTTCCCCCCTCTTAATAGGACCTTTATGCTTAATTGGCTTAATGTAGAACATTTTGACACAAAAACCTAAAAGAAAATAAGTATAACTATTGAACTGGGCTTCAGTAACCTTGAATTTGAAATTCAAAAAATACCAAATGTGCAAAAAAGAAATAAAGTTGAATGAACTCAGGAGAGGAATAAACGAAAATGACAGAATGATATTACAAAGGAAGACTAAATGACAGGATGCCAAAGAAAGAATAAATTCAAAGGAAACATTAATAAAGACATTGAAGAATAATAGTGGGAAAATACTAGCTAGTTAGAAAAGGTGAATGAATCCTTAAGGCCGAGCATGGTGGCTCATGCCCACAATCCCAGCACCTTTGGGAAGCCAAGGCGGGTGGATCATATGAGGTTAGGAGTTAGAGACCAGCTGGGCCGACATGTGAAATGCTGTCTGTACCTAAAGTACAAAAAAATTAGCTGGGCATGGTGGCAGGCACCTGTAATCCCAGCTGCTCAGGAGGCTGAGGCAGGAGAATCGCTTCAACCCGGGAGGTGAAGGTTGCAGTGAGCCAAGGTCACGCCATGGCACTCCAGCCTGGGCGACAGACTGAGACACTGTCTCAAAAAAAAAAAAAAAAAAAAAGTGAACCCTGAACAATGTCAACTCCAAGACATATTCTAATAAATGACTGGACTTTAAAAATAAAAAGAAATGGAAATAACTGGAACAAAAATACAAACCTTGCTAAATATCAAAAGAACTGAAAAGGCAAAGACCCAAGCAGAGAAATAGAGTATAATACAATAATTATAAAATAAAATGATGGCATTGGGTACAAATATATGAGTCATGTGAATGGGCTTATCTCATCTATTAAAAAATGTCCTGTTGGGTTAAAAAGCAACCCCAGTTTTATGTTGTACGGAACAAACAGAGCAATTGAAAAAGACGAAAGTGAAGAGCTGGACAAAGATTTGCCAAGCAATAAGAAAGCAAGGGCCATGGTCCTGTTACCAGACAGTGGAATTCAGGCCAAAAGACACTGAAGCAAGACAAAGGAAGATAATGTCAGAGGGTAAATGCCACAAGTCACAATGAAGACATAGAAGTTACAACTATCCATGCAGTAAATAACACAAGTCATCTATATAAAGCAGAGACCACAAGACGCCAGGAGATGCAGATAGAAACTCACCAATAATAGGAGACTTTAATACACTACAGGCACTTGGGCATAATAATGAGACTGTAGAATTATGCTGTCCAATATGGTGTCACTAGCCACATGTGGTTATTCAGAACTTGAAAGGTAGTTAATCTGAATTGAGATGTGCTTTAATGGTAAAGTATACAATGGATTTTGAAGACTTAGTATTTAAAAATGTAAAAGATCTCAATAACTACACATTGATAAAATATTTCGAAAACTTGAGTTAAATAAAATATTAAAATACCATGTTTCTTTTTACTTCTTTATTATGGCTACCAGAAAATTTAAAATTATCTGTATGACTTGTATTATATTTCTATTGCATGGCTCCACTGCAGAAGAGCTAAAACTCCATCAGGTAGGTTTTATGAATATATATTAAACAAAAGATGTGCAAGACTTCTACACGGACAACTACAACAACCATTAATATAACATTGAAGAAAGACCTAAGTAAATGGAGGATATAATATGTTCATTGATTGGAGGACTCACTACTTTAAAAATATCAGTTAT